>PQWD01012034.1:0-13142 GCA_019425675.1 Leucinodes orbonalis
GAACTGCCTTCTATCTATCTATTCAACCTATCGCAGTCCACTGCTGGACATAGGCCTCCCCCATTTTGCGCCAGATATCCCGCTCCTCCGCTTTTCTCATCCAGCGTCCACCAGCGATTTTTCGTCGTCTCGTCGGTCCATCGGGCCGGAGGGCGTCCTACGCCTTACCAATCCGTTATTTACTATTATAATAAATAGCCAAAAATAAAAAATTATAAGTTTATAAAATTTAGGTATACAGCTTTTCCAATATTCAAGAGAATTGGGAACTACAACCATTTCATTCAACCTCAGCGTGGTTGTCTATCACAACGAGGTGAAGGTCATGTCGTGTGGAAGAGCTCGTTACCTACTGCATCAGCATACTAATGAATCGAACCACGTGAACGTATGGGTTCGATTCCCGGTAAAAACCGGTTTTGTAATAAAATACTTGCGTGCATTTTAAATATAAAAATTTTAGGGGACCTTTTTGTTCAGCAGTGGACATGTTACGTAATGATGATGATGAAATATTGAAAAAAAAAACTTTTATTGAAAATTAAGTGATTTTATGTTTATAATTTATTCCAGAAGGCCAATTATAATTAAAATCAAGTGAAAAGTTGTTGGAATTACAATAGGCATAAGAAATTTAAAATTAACAACATTCTCATACAGTGACTCAATCGAGATAGTGTAATTTGGATTTATTTTTCTGATATTCGAAATTTAATAAATTTTGCAATCGAGGAAATTGTAATAAAAATCTTGAAATGCGGACATTAGCTTATTTGCCAACTTGTGACGTATGCCCGCATACAGTAATACGAATTTTCCTTAACACTTACTGCTTACAGTGTCGATGTTGAAGACTTAAGTACTTATGTGTAGTAATACAGAATAACTTACTAAGAACAAATGTACGCTTTATGTACGAAGACATAATATAATATTAAAAAAAAACTTTTTGACCTATGCCTTGTTGTGTTGTAGTAACCTGTGAAATTGTAAAATGACCAGTACATCGTGTTGCTCATTTAGGCATAGCAATAAATAAAATAATATAAATAAATAAAAATCCACTGACATTCACACAGCGCCATTTAGCCCCAAGTTAAGCGTCAAGCTTGTAAATTACGTGTACTAATATAAAAGATCCAGACCAATACAAATCGACATGTTCATGCACACAAATATTTGTAGAATCCGGGATCCTTGGTGTTATAGCCGACGTATCAACCAGACCAGATCGGTGGTCGAATATGTTTTAATTTGGCAATACTCGTAGCAGTAGTAGGTCTATAAAAGTGAGCTGCCCACGATCCTTTGCTGCATGTGCTGTCCCTAAGCCTCATACTCGATCGTTCTCTTATGCACTTCTGATGGATTTTCATATCCCTCGCTTTGTAGCTAGTGTACGCGTCATGTAGCTGTCGCAGCCATCTGGTAAAATTAGCCATTTAATTGGACGCCTAGACCGTTCGTTAAACGCGAGCATCGACATTCAATTAAATGGCTGAAGTACAACTAGCCATGTTTTTGACCGCAACGTTTAACTAGGTGGCTAAACGTTGTTTAGTAATTTAGTTACTTTCGTCTACTAGCGCTGCAGTGGAGAAAGGAGAACTAAATTTGAATCACTTGGCTGAATCTTGAACAGTCATTTCGAAAGAGTTAACTTTCAATACGCCAAGTTTTTAAACTTGATAGTTGTTTGCCCAGGCATACAGTTGGATGCCGGCGTTTAACGAACGGCCTAGGCATCCAATTGGATGGCTAATTCAACCAGATGGCTGCGACATAGCCAACGCGATCGACTTTGGTCATCAGTAGGCCAAGCAGTAATGCAACGATGATGCAAATGATGCTGCAACGCAATAGCAAGTTCGGAATGCAGTTTATAAGCACCCTTAAGCAGCGAGAAACGGTGCACATTCTTCAAAATTATGCAACTAGGTAGTAGACAGTAGTCTACGAGTCATCGACCTTTTTTTGTATGACACTAAGTGAACACGACGTTCAGTTCACTGACCTGGTAGCCTGTGATACATCTGACCATGGGAGATACAGTGTTGAACGAAAACTTAATTTTCCGTCAACACTGCCCTGCGGCCGCTATCCGAGATGACAGATGTTAGGTCTCTTATATCCTGTATATTTGCTAACTAGTGTTCTCCTCCGAATACAGCAGTGCAACACATTCCTAATTTACGGGACGTTATCTGGCAATGCGGTGGTACCTACCTAGACGACTCAGTATCGAGTCTACCACATAAGCGCGTATTGCTGGCAAGCTAGTCTGTAAAGCAATGCATTAAGAATGTAATTATGCTGATGAGCTACTTCCATTGACTGCTCTAGAATGTTTTTTAGTTGAATTTTCATCGGTACCGACTCGTAGTCACACCCGTGTGACAAACAGGACTTTTATTTCTGTTTGTCACACTATCGAATTTTAAAAAGATTAAGATTAGCGCGCTAATATCTATAGAATTTTCCACACAATTTTTTCACTGTATCTCACAGTATATTTTATAAATATAATCTAAGTTCTAATAAAGAAAATTGTTAAAATATATACATATTTACAAAAAGCCTAAAAAAACGTAAATATATACAAAAAGATATTTTAATTATAGGGAATACTATCTATAAATAAAATATCTGGTTGAGGTCGCCATCCTGTGCCCAAGAGGCTGGTCACGTTGCCACGATGAATGGTAGGTAGGTATTGTGAGATGACTCTGCCAAACGCTTAGCAAAATCACTATCATTATAAAATTATATTACATAATGATGGTGATAGTATATTATTTATCAAATTTATCACTATCATTCATAAGTTCATAACTAGTGCTGTCCAGTAAAACTACATTGATATATGAAAATTCATAATTGGATGTGACAGTCATTTGGAACTACAAGTTTTGCAGTTAAACGAATGCACGCCTAATGGTGTGCTAATGGCTTTTGAGAAGTATGGATAATTAAATATTAAATCTCGTTACCCTATTTAATCTGTTATCATGGGGATTTACGTATTTCTGTTAACTAACAGTCGAATGTCATATTATTTGTACAGAGTTCAGATAAAGGCGGTTTTGAAATTGAAAAAAATTAAGAGATAATAAAAAAATTAAAGACAAATATCAACCAAGACCTTGGCTAGAATTTCCAAAATGCCCGACGTAGAATACATAGAATCACGATTTTATCTAGCGCTACATTTCAGACTTTTATGTTGACATCATACACTTTACATCATTGAACTTTGGAAAATTAGGATCAAATATAAGCTTGTCTAACTAAACTTTTTATTGACCCAATGACCTAAACTAGACGTTGAACCCGGAACCCCTTCAGTATTCATATACCAATTGACGCTTTAATTTGATGTCTGTCTACTCATCAAAAATGTCTTCCGTATCTCTTATTTTTTGTATTATTCGTATAAAGCGGTTTTTAAAAACCTATGATAAAATTACGTGAGTATCTTGCAATGTATTATTTTATTCTACCTGATTGATCAATTTAGCACAGAACTTAATGTCAGTTAATTACATAATGAAACCTAACTTAACTAAAACAAAACATGTTTAGTTCTATTTAAATACTTTATTTTTATAGTAAAGTAGCTGTGCCATGCAGAGATAGCGGTATAAGATATTCTCCCGCAGTCAAACGTAGCTTAAGTGATTGTTTATCCACTTTAAATTTGAAAACCCATTTGGTGTAGCGGTTGAGACGTCGACTGCAACACCATGGGTTCCGGGTTCGATCCCCGGGCAGTACAAACATTTGTGTGCATGAACATGTCTATTTGTAATGTTCTGGGTGTTTTCTATGTATAATATGTATGTATTTACAAGTATGTTTATCCGTTGTTGAGTACCCATAATACAGGCTTCACGCTTTAACTTGGGGCTAGATGGGGCTATGTGAATGTTAGTGGATATATAATTTTTATTTAAATTAAGAAATCCATAAGGGTACCGTGTTTTGGCGAGTTAGCTACGGAACCCTAAAAACGGTGTGCGTCTGATTATTCATAACTGTCTAACGTGTTTCAAACACTATGGTAGGTTGATTAAAGTTAACTATAGTATTCGAAAACTCATTCATGAATGAGAGTGACCGGTTCGGATACGTATATTATGAAACAAGATTTTGCTAATTAACAATTGTGCATACAATTTACTCATACAATTGTCATGCTTTCATGGGCGTAAGTCATTGTTTTTAAATATTTACATCATCATTATATTATTATTAATTGTTATTAATTATGGCATGCTCCTTTGTTCTTTCAGTGATAAATGTATGGCGACCTCAGTTTAGTTAACTAATGCTATTTAGGTCTCCTCTATACTAGACTCGGTACTAAGTCGTCTGGTAAGTACCAGCGTCAGTGGCGTGCACTCCATATATGCAAATTAGCAGTGTGTCTCCTGCCTGCAGCTGCCCTGTGCGTCCAGACAACCCGGAAATCGATTAACATATATGAATCCCACTGAATCGCCCATTTTCCTATACATATTTGAACTATAGATCTGATGTCTTCAACAGCAATCAATTTGACAAAAATGTAAATTATTTTTGTTTTTGCTATTAGTGACACTCACTTTGCATACCTACTTCGATCTTGTTGCACGCCACTGCCGCAGTGCCAGATATCGTACCGTGAAATACGAGTGATTTGACCATCTGTGTTCGGGATGAGCGGCACTGTAGCTAGTAAAATCATCGGGTATAAGAGACCTAACATCTGTCGTCTCGGCTGACGGGTGCAGGGCAGTGTTGACGGAAAATAATGACTACCTACTTACTGATATTTATTTCTACTGCTTCTGTCATGGTCGGGCGTATCACTTACCAGTAGGTGAGCGAGCTGACCGTATCGTTCATTTATGACATAAAAAAATACCTGATAGGAAATGGGTATTACCGCTAATAGTGATCATAAATTACAGAGCTGAACTAAGATCTGTCCAATAAGGAAATTCGGGAGTGTTCTTAGAAATTTTGCATATTGTCATATTTCACTTCCATCTATTGCAGCCACTGCTGGTCAATTTTTCCCAATCTGCACTAGATATCCTGATCCTCCGCTTTTCACATTCAGCCTCCAGCGTTCTTGTGTAAGTCGCCGGTCGGTTGATTCGGAGAGCGTTTTAAACTATGCGGTCTCCACTCCACGTCGTCGAACTTTGGCTGATCGAGCGAGCTATCTACGTCTAACTTCTCCACGTCGTCGAACTTTGGCTGATCGAGCGAGCTATCTAGAACTTTAGTTCTCTCTCGAACACCATCATTTCTTATTACATTTCTGAGACTAACCCCGAGTATAGCTCGCTAAATTGCCTGTTGAGTGACTTTAAAGTTGTTTCTTCAGTTTGAGTCTGGGACACTTTCATACCTTTTTATGTATCTGTATGTCAATCTATTGGTTTTCCGTTAACTTCTTTTGTGGGATATAAATAATATAATGCGCCTCATACATTGTAATACCAGTCACGGGACGCCTTTCTCCGTAGGTCCGGTTGACCCATGAGAGAAAGGGCCGATCGGAAAAAGTTATATAATCAAATAAATAAATATTCACTGACATTTACACAGCGCCATATGGTATACTAAAAAATACTAAGCACTCCGCCTGTTATATGAGTACTAAACAACGGATAAACATACTTAAATACATTGTTTTGTAAATACATACATATCATACATAGAAAACACCCAGACCAATACAAACTGACATGTTCATGCACTTAAAGGTTTGGACTGCTTGTAAACGGGTATTGAACCTGGAACCCTTGACGTAGTAGCCAACGTCGTAACCATTACAACAAATGGGTCGTCAATAATTAACTGCTGTTGTAGCGATTTAATAATCCAATGTACATTCTTTGTATTACATATGATGTTTAGCGAATGTAATGTTTTACGAATGTAATATTTTGAGACCGAAGCATAAAATAAAAATGAGTTTGGAGCATAACTACCAGTGTAGTCCAGCAAGTCAATATAGAACACTACTGCTACTAAGTACGTACATACAAATAATATAAGCTGCGTGATTTAAAACGTACCAAAGAACACTATAAATCTGCCTAGTCATCGAGTTTCTTAATTCAATCCGCTAACACGTGTCCACCAATATAGGTCTCAGTCGACCACGCGGGCCCAATGCGGATTGGCCGAATACTCACACAGCCTTTGTATCTGTGCGTTGCGAGTTTTTTCTTCTTAACGTAAGAGCTCCGGATAGCTATAAAAACACATTGGCACATGGCGGGACTTGAACCTGCACCCTCCAGATAGCAATAGTGCTCACCATTGAGCCACCGACGTTCTCTTAGATGTTCTTAGAAGCTGGATGAAAAAAGCGGAGGCTCGGAATATTTGACGCAGAATAGAGGGGGCCACAGATTAAAAAATATTCTCAAGTCTGTGGGGGAGCCCT
The DNA here is from genome assembly GCA_019425675.1 of Leucinodes orbonalis. Taxonomy (NCBI): domain Eukaryota; kingdom Metazoa; phylum Arthropoda; class Insecta; order Lepidoptera; family Crambidae; genus Leucinodes; species Leucinodes orbonalis. The sequence goes on from PQWD01012034.1 coordinate 6,446, forward strand.
ATATCCACCAGTGGACTCAGTGGACTGCAATAGGTTGAAGATAATTCACTTTGTACGGAGGAAAAGTTGGAGTTCTCGCCACATACCCATTCTTAATTATGTTCATACATAAGAATATATCGCAGTAAATAACCAAATATCACTTACAACTTACCAATCAGCAATCCAGTTTCCTTTTCCTGATTAGGGCGCGAAGTAATTTTGGCAAACTATTATTAAACAATTTCCTTACAAACAAAAACTGTACCTATATTTCCCATATTAAAAAACTCACCACTACGTGACGGTATGTAAACTAGTTAAAAATATCCAAATTACTTAGAGCTCTGTTTATGAACTGCACTGTACTGAATCAAAGTTCGAATTAAACCAACTAAACTAAATCCCTCTTCACTAACATTTGACAGAAGCTCAGAGCTTTACTTAAAGTGGACATGTCAACCAATCAAAGCCTGAAATAGCTTTAAAGTTTGCAGCATACAAGCGCAGGTCTTGTAATACTGGTTTTAGTGTCCAGTTTTAACTGAACTCTGTCTCAATACAGCTTTCATAGATCGTGAGGTCTAATAAACTTGGTCATTAGAACTATATCCAATGTCAAGGTCACTAGTAGTAAAAAAGACGTAGATAAAACTATGATCGCGAATCGTTAATGGTTTAGTTCATATTGATCTGTGATAGTGACTCGAGCAAAAAGTAACAGGTGTGATAAGTGTGAGATAAAAAAATCTATAATAATTCAATCATTTAAGTAATTAAAACATCATTATTAAATATTAAAGCGGACGGCGCTCGGGACAGCGTCGTGGCTTTGGACAAGTAATTTTGTAAGTTTTTGGTTTTGAATATTATGTTTTTTTAATTTGTGAATTGGAAATTTTGAAACGGTTTAATCAATGTCAGTGCCCGCTTAATATATTCGGCTGCCAGCAGTGGCGTGCACACCATATATGCAAATAAGCAGTGCATACCCTGTGCGTCCAGATAACCCGGAAAATTGACAACATATTAAATGATTCCCACTTATTTGCCCATTTTCCTCACCAGATTTAAAACCATAGGCGATCTGCTGTCATCAACAGCACTCAATTTAACATAATTTTAAATAATTTATTGTTTTTACGATGATTGTCACTCACTTTGCATACCCTAATCATAGTCTCTGTGCACGCCATTGGCTGCCAGCTTAAAGAATAAGAATTCGGAGTAATAAATAATTTTTAAATGTACCTTTTGTTTTGGCGCGTAAAATTTATTACTTAGGTATGGAGTTTAAGCCAAAATAAACATAAATAATAAAATAATTTGGGCTTGCAATAAGCACTTAACAAGTTATAATTATAGTTAATTAAAAAACGATATAAAACATTTACATAAATCATCAAAATAAACTTCAAAATGAATTTCGATGCTTGAAAGAAAAAGCGCTTCAGTTATTTGGCCTGTCGAGGAAACCGGAAGTCCAAGATATCTGGCGCAAACTGGGAGCTTTATGTTCAGCATTGGACTGCGATAAGTTGAAAAGATAGAGAGTCAAATGTCCAACCTATAACAATTAATCTGTCTGATTAAACACAATAACAAACACTTTATAATAAGTCTATTTACCTTTTAAGTACCAGATTGTTCCATCTTAAATGCGTTCAGACAATAAATATAATTGTTCTACAACTAGTTTTTAGATAATAGGTTGTAAAACGGTTTACGAGATACATATCTCTTTATTTAAATAATTACAAAACCGTTTTTATTTAATTATACATCAAATCAACCAACCCCTCCAGACCTTCACTACACTGAATGACTATGGCCCCTATGGGCAGATGAGGCCGTAGCGAAGAAAGTAGTCAGAATTATCAGCTTAACGTGTCTTTCGAAACACGAGGAACACATGAGAAACTGAACAGAAAAATGAAATATGCAGTGGCAGTGCACCAGGCAATGGAGATACATGTGTCCAGACAGCTTGAAATCAAACATCCAGAGTTAATGAATATCTCGCAAACCCTTTAATGTAACGCCATAAATCAAGCAATCAATCAACCATTTTACCGTCACAAATTCCGTCACTAAATGTTTGGAGGAACTATATTCGAAAACAGGAGCGTTTTCGATATTGAGATTCGTGAGGTGCCAGCCAGAAGTTTTATACATAAATTGAAGCTAGCTAGACATATTTTTTTGCATTTTTCTACTAAACATACCACCATACTTTTAGCTCCATGTCCGTCACAAATTTATGTGACGCCCGTTAAAGCAAAAAGTCAAAATCTTATCCGTTCACTAGATTGAGAGACCGGCGCTTTTTCAAGCTGGTTGGACACGTTCTCGTTCGATTATAATTATCTAAGGTTCTGTAGAGTCATAAATTTTGAAATAAGGGTGTTTGGTCGTCACATAGAGCGTCGGTGGCTCAATGGTGTGGACTGTCGCCTTCGTACCGGGAGGGCTGAGGTTCAAATCCCGACACGTAGCAATGTGTTTTCGAATTTTCGAAAAATATATGTCTGTATCCGACGCTCTTACGGTTAAAGGAAAACATCGCATGCACACCTGCGAAGAGATTCGAAGGTTGTGTGTGAGGTCGTCCAATCCGCACTGGGCCCGCGTGGACGACTAAGGCCTAATGACCCTATACGGGTAGGCTCGTGCCTCTTGGTGGGGACGGATAATGAGCTGATGATGATGGTCGTCACATAAAATGCTCTTTTAACCTCTCGGAGTAACGTTACTCCGAGTTTAACCTACAAAAATGCAAGCTACTTTGAAGATTTGTCCAGACGGTCTGAGCTACATGAAATTTTGTCAGATACTCGACTCCCCCTACCGAATTTTAAATGCATTTTCGAAGTGCACCACATAAATACAACATACATATGTGAGAGTGTTATTGATGCAGGTTGCAATAGGACTTGCGTAAAACCCTTACAACACTCCGTCTATTGTGTTTTGCGTGCACTGAATGACGATCCATGGGAAACATTTGTATTGGCAATTAATTCAGCAGTAACATGCAGTTGACAGCACTTCAGTGATGAGAATGAGTTGTTAAGTGCAGGTGATTGTAATAGCTGCTTTGGGACGTAAAGTAAGTTAACTTGACATCTATTCATTCAGGCTTCATTTGACATTCATAAGTGTTCTATAAGGACCTAAACTGAATAAACACTTTTCATTTTCTATCTGATAAACCTTTACGTAGATACAAATCTATTCATTTATCTGAAAAAATCCATGGTCATAAAGTACTACTGCTATACTCAACATAAAATATGTGTACCCACATCGAATCACTGCATTTGATGTTTTCTTGGATGCTTTTCTCAACAGTCCCAAACCACTAAAGCGCTTTTTACAAGTATCAAAATTATTTTTTGAGTTTCACTTGGGTAGGTTATATACCTACCTTATTCAAATGTTCTCTATTGTATTTTTTTGACGTTATGTACAATGGATTTTGACTTTGATCTAATGATTGTAATCGTCAGGTCTTTATGTCGGCGATTCCGCAATGCTATTTGAACAACGCGTTCAACTTTGATAACTTACTGCGGAATTGGTTTAGTCACTGCACGGGCAATGGAGCAAGCTATGCGCGATTATTTTATATTATTTATAAATAGGAAGACGGAGCATCGGTGGCTCAATGGTGTGGACTGTTGCCTTCCGACCGGGAGGGCGCAGGTTCAAATCTCGACACGTACAAAGTGTTTTCGAATTTTTGAAATTATATGTTCGTTATCCGACGCCCTTACGGTGAAAGAAATAGTCGTGAGGAAACCTGCGCACGCGTCGATGAGATTCAAAGGTTGGGCGTGATGTTGGTCAATCCGCAACGGGCCTGCGAGGACGACTAAGGCCTATTCACCCTATACGGGTAGGCCCGTGCCTTTCGTTGGGGGCGTATAATGAGCTGATGGTAATGATGAGGAAGACGGAATAAAGGAAGACTTATGTCCAGCAGTGGACTGCGTTAAAGAGTGAGATGTTCGCAAACAAAATGTAAGTGATATCGTCATGGACATGGTAACTCGTAAGGAGCAACGGGGTTCGATACCAACCTTAAAGAGAAAGGAAATATGGAGAGGGTGTAGATAACTTTTAGGCCTTCAGTAACATTATTCACTACCATTCGCGATCTATGCCTTATTGGCGATATGCTCGCTCAACACTTTGAAATTGATGTGTTTGCTGACAGCTTTGCCCAAATTTGTAGAATGTCCTTGGTTTATATAAATAATGTGTGTAATATTAAATAATTTCCATTGTTGACATTCCTTAATTACTATTTTTTTCAATATTCAATTTTATCTGACATGTTAAAAAACATACTAACTTTTATTAATAATTTGACGTAATTATAATGTATTGTTGACTATTAGTGACCATTTATTATTATTGTATCCATGTACTTGACAAATTTTATATGTCTCGCAATGTTTTCTTTGTTCAATCTTCTATGTATGCCATAATGACGTCTTGGGAAACTGTAAGTTGTTGTGGATTTATGAAATAAATAAATAAATATTCACTGTGAAACAATAAATGGTTTTTAATGAGTATCACAATTTTTTCACATCATCATCAGGATACATTTTTGATTAATATCCCAATTGTTTTAAATTTGAGCTCGTCATATATATTTATTGGTTTTTAATGAAATAATATTTGATTTGATGATTCGATTCTTTTTCTTTTATTTACAGGTCCTAATAAATCTGCATGACCCGTCGCCATGAAGCCGTTTATAAAGCAGGTAATAAGATTGTTAATTCATCGACTGATTAGTGATCAGCTCATATTTTAATAGCCATGGAAACAATCGTGTTGTGATTGGATCTTGCTGTATCTGTGCCACGAATTAGAATAATAAGGAATAATGAAGGAAGGCAAAATGCATAAAATTAGCATCTCTTATTGGTTAAATGTTTATTCAGGAACTTGGATAGATTAAGGGGACTTAGTCGTCATATTTCAGGACTAGAGTTAGTCTTAGTAATAAAAAGTCTATGTGTATTCATGTAAGATGACCACTAATAGCGACTTTCTACGCACGACTAAGAATATTTAAATTAAAAATGTAACAACAGAATTATGAAATATTGAAAAGTATCATAAGCGTAAAAATATAAGAATTTACATCATAAAAGGGATAAAAAAACCTTCTTTTGTTAATCGTATACCTAATTACATCCTGCTGAAAAAAACATCGTAAGTCTGCGCACGCCTATGTAGAAATACAAAGGTTGTGCGTGAAGTAGGCCAAGTTCAAAGATGGTTCTAGATATGCCCAAAAAAGTGTATTGTATCGATATATCGCATCGTAACTGTATCGAACTTGGTTGTATCGATACGCGATATTATCGATTTCCTTTGTATCGATATATCGTATCGTAACCGTATCGCATGCCTTTCAATTAATATGCGATATAATGAGTATATATCGTGCGAAGGGTTATCTTTTAGTAGCTTTACTATATTCTTTTATTTTTTTAAAGGAATAAATAATTTATATATTTAAAATAGTTTTATTCGATAAAAAAATGTCACAATTGCCATTGATCAACACTTAAACAACGCAAAAATAATAATTTTGATAAGCGCTGTGGATTTAACCTATTACGGCTTTCGGAAAGTCCAGCTAAAGAAAACAGGCGTTCAGAAGGAACTGAAGTTGCGACAACTATTATACAAATGTGTGTATGGTCAATATCGCATCAAATATCGATATATCGTATAGTGCTGTATCGATATTCCGATATATCGTATCGTAACGGGCATCCCTAGATGGTTCACAGTCACGGAAGGGACGTTCTATAATCGATGTATCTCTTAGGGATTAAAATAGATGTGAAGTGATTCGTTAAATAATACATACATTACATAACATAACATAAGTTACCTATCCTTAAAATACCTCGCCTGTAAAATAGTTCACAATTCCATATTATATCATAGGTACTTTTTGCAGACATGTTTGTAGTGCACGGAATGCAACTTGTGGTGTTAGCAACTTCTCAACCATGAAACGTCATTACCTACTCATGACATTTATCATTTACAGTTATTCAATACAACCTGAACAAATAGTCAAACACATTGCATTTCATTCAGTGTTTTATTCTGTAACAGCAATTGGTAGCACAAAAATTTACATAAAATTGTACCTTTTAAGAAGTGTTTCTTTATCCCATGATGTCAATATCTCGTATTATTGTAAAATACTTCTACAGAACCAACGAACAGCTATGTGAATAAGTCATCATCCCTAAAGTATCCTATCACTCTTCTCTTTTCAACCTCCCCTGCGACTTATATATATATTTATATCTGACGTGGGGTGACTTATGGGATATTTTTTCAGAAAAATTCTCTGTCACCGGAGAGGACAAAGCTGGGGGTGACGCGCGGGAGCGACCGTCATTTAACATCAGTATGTTGGTGCTCGATGCACTGCAGCATGTTATTCGCCAGTCACACACACACACACACACATTTTGTTTACTAGTAAAGGAGCGAGATTGGCTTGCTCAGAGGCCAATGCGCACTGGGCCTGCGTGGACAGACTCAGCGCCTATATACATTTACGGTAGGCTGTGCCTCTCGTGGGACGTATAGAGCTGATGATGATGAACAAAACATAGGGTCAACTGACTAAATCAATCTGCCAGCCTATGTCCTGCAGGTGGAGGCCTTA
>PQWD01012035.1:0-83527 GCA_019425675.1 Leucinodes orbonalis
TGTCATCATCAGGGTGCATTGTTGGTCAGGTTGTAGGAGCATACCACTTCATGGTAATCATTCTGACCCCAGTAGACATTGATAAATCGAATGTCTTGCAGTACAAATAATTTTCCATCCAAACATACATACATACAATACATCAAATGTTTATATACCTTCGTATCTCTAGTTTCTTCATATTAGTTTGAGCATTAATGATAGCGAACTTCTTCCTTAAATACCTCTAATTTCGATGTATGGAACGAACCATATACCGCCACACGTATATTGGAAGGTTGCCAGACTTGCCGGTGCTTTATTCAGCAGCATGATCTACCACAAGCAGATGAAACAGGCTTAAGATCCGAATGACTCCTTCTACTTCATCAATGATATAATCAAGTAGCATTATTACGTTGAATATTGAAATCCACGTATTAATTATTGTTTACTAAATATAAAAGAAACGCAAACAAAAGGTAACAAACGCACGTAGGATTGTTTCTCAAAACTATACTCAATGCGGCTAGGTTATCATAATGAGTAATAACGACGTATAACATCTATTATTATAGTTTTATTTATAAAGTATTTGACGTTATAAACATAGAACAATACCTAAAATTATCTATAAAACTATATGTAGTCGGTCTGCCCCTTATCTAGTACTTATGTCAAGCATGACATAGAATCATTAGTACGATAATTAGATTGTGTATTGGTAACGTTACAATTAACAAAAACTCTAAGTAGTCACAAAGTCAATCGGACGATAATTATAAACTTTATTATTCTACTTTAAACCCTATGTTAAAGTTATCAAAAGTAGAAATGATTGTGCGAGGAGCCACTCTCACTCGCTTATCGCTTAGGGGTTAACGATTTTCGCATGGAAAACTACTGGCAAGATTACTTGATGACAATGACACATTTATAAATAGAGAGTGGCGAGACGCAGCAAACGTTCTGCAGGCGAAGCGCATGTGCGAAAATTTGGCACACACGTATAAAGTTTTACCTGCATCTAAAATTGACTGACACCAATTGATCGGGCGTCCGCACCGATTTCTGCTGCGCTCACGCTTCATTACTTCAAGTCTTTGTATCTTTGACTGTGTCTAAGTTGGTGCATATCCACGTATCCTAATTTACTGTCCTCCGTTTAACTGCCCCATTTAGCTTATACCAGCGAGTCGCAAGTCATCACGCGGTCTCTAGACTAATCTGGCCGATAGTAAATGCCCTATACGTAATCTTCGGGCATACGTTACCAGCCTACTAGTAGTTGAACGAATTTTATGTACGCAACTTATTTTCACCTTTAGTATATAGAATACAAGTAGAAAAAAGTAGGTGCTGAAATACCTTAAACTGGGAATGATTTGCTCAATCTCCTATTTCAATATTCGCCTCATTCCAATTTAAATTGTTAACACTCGGCATTCTTTATTCGACCTATATTACAGCCTTAATCATAATCCTGCTGTGTCAATAAGGGCTTCGTGAAGCAGGATGTGAAGCCACATGGCGGATAACAGTGATAAGTCATTCCGAGAAATAAAAAAATAATTCGGCTTTGCCCTGTAGTGGGATATTATATGCTGGCTGCTTAGTTATATAACCTTGTGATGGTATATAACCTTTGAAATCTTGTCCATTACAATTGCTATGATATTCATTTGACTAATGTTTGCTCCCAACCTTAATTTGTTCTATAAACAATCTTGTCATGGCTTTTGTTAGGCACCAAGAGTTTATAAATATGACAGCTCCAAGCTATTCTAGAAACTTTACTCATCGCAGTGTACTCACAAACAGACTTGCAAGGTACCAATATTGACGATGGCAAAGGTGCTAACATTATCGAGAATTTCATACTTCTCATACGTTGTAGACTACATAAGTGAGATGGAAATATCTTTTTACCTTTAAAGCTGTTACCGTTTTCTGGTAAGTGATTTAAAATATCCTATTTGCTAATGTGAAGACTACAACCAAGACTGCAAGACCATCATATTCAGACTGTCGGATCAACAAACCTCGAAGCAAATTAAGATAGATTATATTTTAACAATTATATAGTGTAGGTACCACAGACATATGAATATACAATTAGATGGACAAGCCGTCAAGTTTATAGGCAAGTACCCAGTACCTGTCGCAATTTCGTTTCGGCATCTTACCTTGGTGAAAGTTATTTATTCTTATGTAAATTTACTGATTGCTTGCGGATGATGGCATGCTTACATTGATAGAGATGTATTTTGGAAAAAAAAACACGGTAATTTCTTCTAATATTGTGCCGTCTTGACTCGTCTCACAGACGTAAACTGGTAGCAGTGTAGCTCGTTGAGACTTAACATTCTGTCGCACTTAAAACGCGGCTTGCCCTATCTCCTGTATTGGGAAATCTGTGTAGGTACCTACATTTATTTCCCTTTGTATCCAAAAGTATATTTATTCTCTGGATAGATCTATGTTCTATATAGTTGTACTACTTATTATGAGGTATACTGATATGTTCGAACATACAAATTTTGGGACCCAAGCCAACCTCTTTGCACGTCGTATATCAAGATGCTCTACGTGGATCCCGAGGTCTGTCTTCCGTCGCAGCCGGTAACGAACGGTCCAAAACTTCCCGAAAATACGAATGGACGCTGTGTACAACAGTAAAACTATACCTGAAGGAATAGTTAGTACTACAACCAGTGGCGTGCACTCCATATATGCAAAGAAGCAGTGCATACCCTGTGCGTCCAGACAACCCGGAAAATCCAAACATATTAAATGCATTCCCCTAAACTTTATACCTAATGCCCCGCATGTTCCTATACAGATTGAAACACATAGCGATATGTGCTGGTCAACAACAGCACTGAATTTGACAAAAATGGAAATTATTTATTGTTTTTGCGATAAGTGTCACTCACTTTGCATACCCAACTCATAAATTCTGTGCACGCCACTGGCTACAACTAACTTACGAGTACAGCTCAGTAACGTAGGCCATAGACATTCACTATTCTATAGAGGAAATGTTTATTTTCCAAACGATATATAATGGAAAAATGTATACACGTATAGGTAAAACCTTAAACACTGTTATGATAAGTGGCGTTAAGAAAAATACGTGAGTCACCCGAAACGACCTCAGGTTAGACCTGTAGGAGTCCTTTATATAATGTTTAGGTATGTATATTAATCGTCTGTATACTGATAATACTAGAAGCCACAATAAAATCCTATCATTTGTCGCGGCGAACTCGAGAGGCTGGAGTGCGGTACACCGCATGCGACTCGCAGTAGTTGAACCAAACCGACCGTTGAACACACTTAGTTCTGTTCAAAAAGAGTATTCATTTAAATATAAATACCATTCGTGTTGTTTATTGCATTTCATTTAATAGCCGCTCACTTTGAATCATAAAACATTTTCACCACTATGATCTATGTCTACAAGTAATACAACCTAATCCCGCCAAACAATAAAAGATTCCGTCAAAGTCAAATCCAATTTATAATTAAGCTTACCAAAAGCTTAATGACGTCAAAAACAACATCTATATGATAAACAGTTCAATTATTTAACTAACAAACTTGACGTCCTTAAAATAAGGACTTAACTGGAGCAGAAAATCCAAATTTAATGGAGGATGTTACCGCCATGATTAAACTTTAATTTATTATTCTGCTCTTCGTACATGCAGACTCTACTAGTTTTATCTCAGTTGATGTCAATGTTCATATGAACGCAAGCTGGTGCTCATTCTACTAAAGTTTATTTAACTTCAAATAATGAGACCTCAAATCACAATATGTGACAGACTTGTTAGTTCTAAATATTTTTTTTGTATTCCTATCAACTGCCAACTCTTGTTTCTGACAGTGACCCAATAACTTATCCCAAAGAGCTTTCGAACCGCTTTGCTGATATTGGATCATGAGAATGATGATGATTGATACAGAAATGATCGATATTAGAAAGACATCGTTAATAAAAGTATCGATTTTTGTAAACGATTACCTAAAACTTTCTATTAGATTTATGAAAATAAAGTGTGTATAAAATGGTAAAAAAAATTTCCAAGTTTTGTTAAATCGGGTAAAAATTCTACAGGGTCTTTCAAACTGCATTGACTGCATTGACTCTTATTTGAAGTTGACCTATTTATGTCCATCTCGGCTAAATAATAATTGCTCATGAGTTTCACTCGCCCCTAGCATAATGCTTCATAGATATCAATGAATACAAATATTTCTACTTAGAACTCGATGTGTCGATGATTTTCTATTTTGGATTACATATGTAAAATCCTATTAGGTGTAACGCTGTAAGATTTTATTTTTGTTTTTGTTAATTACACTTATAAAAGCTGCGAATTTTGAATAAATATAAAATAAATAAATGATATCGATGTTAAATGTGAACACACTCATTACATTACACATACATTGGTTCTTCCTCACTATCAGCATCGTATCCTACTCTAATGTGTGATGTATGATTGCCAGATTTCTCTTATTGCCCCAAATGCACCAGAGAGGTCGGTTGTTGTGTATCAAAAAGTTGTATGCTGACACACCACTTACATCCCAACCTTAGTCATATTTTTGTTTTTATTTTGCTTTACTCGTGTGTATATTTCTAATTGAGATATATTCTAAAATTTTTCACGTAATATTTTTAAAATGATGGTTTAACACGTTTATGTATGTACTGCTAGCGCATCTAATTTAAACAATTCGCACCGAAAATTAAATTTACTTTTCGTTCGTGCACTAATCATGGCGTGCAAAAATCGATATGAAAAGTCAATTGTTTGTTCTTACTTAACACTCACTTGTGTTTATATTTTTTTATAAGTTTTGTGAACTTACGCTTTATGTACCTTGGACTGTATCCAGAAAATATATCTCCAAGAGTTATTTTTTAATATAAAGTTATATTTTGCTAATAGGTATGTGTCTATGTATATTTTTTATATAATAAATTCGAGTGCTATTTTTTTAATTTAAAAGTTTAGGTCACGATTCAACTCGTAATTACTTTAGTTATAATCTGCTGACAACTTTCATAAACATAATTGTGTGAAATGTGTTAAATTTGAAATGACGTTATTATACGTTAACATGAAAAGATTTAGTGTGAAAGTTTGTTTTTTTGTTTTTACCGCATATAAATAAAAGCTGGTTTTTAATTTTTTGATTTTTTTAATTATTACGATAATATTTCAAGCAAAGAATAGTGCAAACGTATTGAAGCACTAATGCTTAATAGGAACGCATAGTGATGCCGCTTCAATAACTAAATAGCCTATTATTAGTTGGAACGATGCGCTTGCGCTTCATAAGCATCTCGACCTCGCACAATAAGCAGATATCGTTTACTAGCCATGTACTTTTCTAAAATTATTGCCATTGTCCGAAAATTACAATATAAGATTAATTAAAATATTTTTTACTCATATTACAATTTGTTTTCCCGAGCTCTGTTTCATAGTGTTCCACCCTGTTCATTTAACAAAAATAAATCTACTTAGTATGTATATCATATGTATGTAATCTAACTAGTGAATTTAAATTGATAAATACAACTGAAGGGGATTTAATCATTGGATTTAAGAATCATAAATCAAATTATTAAATCCCTTATTAATCATGGTTGAGTGACGGTCGTACTGAATTCCCTAGGTGGTAGACTCGATACTGATCGGTAAGTACCACCGCAGAGCCAGATATCGTCCCGTGAAACAGGAGTTTTATGCACTTTTATGTTAAGGGATGAGGGCACTATAGTTAGTAAAATTACCGGTTATAAGAGACCTAACATCTGTCGTCTCAGTAAAAAATGTATAAATAAGGGGAATTAAAATTGCACTTTCGCTGTTAATGTGAACAATATTTTATGAGTTGATTTCACAAAAGTGGACCAAGTCCAAGAATAGTATACCTGATAAAAGGTTATAAGGATATACGAGTAACATTCAGATAATGACCGGCATTGATTTATGTTGATATTATTTACAAGACAAGTGTACTATAAATTAAAGTAATGGAAGGTAGATATTTTTTAATTTATTGAGAAACGAACATATCTGCTAATTAACACGTATAAATAACCCCTGCGGTTATATACGACCGGGAGTCAAATAAATACGAGTGTAAGGATCGCGGGTTGTGATGTTACCCGTGTGCCCACGCCAGCTTGAAAGTATATCTCTTAGAATTGTTAAACCTCTTTACCGAAGCTGATGCAGATCGAATTTTTATTCTATCGAATTGTTTCCTAAAAAACATTGACCATTCAGAATCATGTAGTTTGGGTCCTCTTTATCTAACTATAGTCACGTAATTATTTTAACACTTGGTAATACAAAGGAGCTGCTGCCATGTAAAATATGGTTACTCGTATTACATATTAGTAGAAGATACTAATCATTTCAATTCATTATTATTATAACATATCACTGAACTTACTATTGCGCAATATTTAAATTAATCGGTAACTTTAGTCGCCTTAACATTTACAGATGGCGAGAAAAGTTAAACTTAAAATTATATAAATTGTTGTAAGTATATTATTGAGTACCTAATTCATAATACAAAAACATATTTCCTTTGAAAAATTAGATATTGAAATACACATTAAATCATGCTGATATACTTTATGTTTAAGGTACACTACTTAATATTTGCCTAAAACATTAATACCTACCTTTAGTGTCTACCTTTGGAGCTAATATTCTCTGAATTAAAGATATGCCAATGTAAACAGCGTTACATCTTAATCTGAAGAGCCATATACATCAGGACTTTCCTCAAAATCAAATCAGCATTAAACTACACTGACCATATAAATATCGCTCGCAAATATTGCAGCCGATCCGAAAGCACATTAAGTTCTCGGTAGCACCTTATGATAGTGACATCAAATAAGGAATATGTAACAAAGTATGAAGATAAATCAAATACAATACAATGTTATATACACACTCGTCTATTTTATGTTTAACTCTAAGTTTGTGTCCTGCTTTAAGCATATGATTCAAGACATCAATAATGTCACAATTTTTTAAGCAAATGTTTTAAAGGAGAATCCATTTCTCACTAGCACATTGCGGAAATCGCCTCCTATTTTATCTCATTTTCGATGTAAGCGTCAAGGAACATTCTTCTAGAATTATGATCTATTGTTTGCTGAACTAATGAGGAAGTAGTTTCGATTTAAAGAAAACTTGATGCAGTTTTGCCTGCTGCTATGATTAAAAGACATTCTCTTGTGATTTGATAGAACAGACTGAATGCCATTCTGACGACTCAGTATGTTTCATTGTATCTTACAGTGAAAATTTTATAATTTACTGTAAGTTCATATGTGGGAAAAGCGATGACCAGGATGACTGGTTTATGGATAGTTACTGGATAATGGGCTCTATATATCGCAGTAGGATTGAAGCGGATGATGATGATGATGAAAATAACTGCCTGGGTTCGAATCCCATAACCACATAGTAAGTCACTTTGTGCGATTTTTCTCAGTCTGATTTGGACACTTCACGCTGATTCACCTGAATGTTCGAAAATAAAGATGGTGCCGCGTTGCAAACAGAATCAATGCCGTGGACATCGCTATCTATCGACAATCCGTTATTAATAACTAATTGTAGTACAAAAATTGTGTTTACTGTCAGCCCTATCGGACTTTCTTCGCTGTAGTCTCGCGTCCTGCGCTTGCGCACTGCAACAACGCATCCTGTCGCGCGCGCACTCAGCCACTGCTTTCTTTCTCCATTGTGCTGTAATTGATGACCTTACTCTGTGCATATTGTTCGAGCTACTTAGATCTTTTTTGTCATTGACAATAACGCTGTGGTGATAGTGCATGTGACTGTGTTTGCAATGAAATGGATTTGCGGGTAAGTAAAGCAAAGCTTTTTAAAGTCCGCGTTTCGCCAATTTTTAATCGTTGAGTACTTGAATTTTAATTCTGGTAGTAATTGCTATTTTTATATTGACATTCGTTGTTCTGAATGACATGGTTTTTTTGATGAAACTGTATTTTTAATGCTGCTCTAAATATCTTATTATCGAAATATTTTGATTAGTTCATAATAAGAATCATATGTAGCTTTTACCGTTTTCGACGAAATATCTACAAATGTTTTTTTGATTTAAATCTAATATGTAAAGCCTGAATAACCGAACAGCTCACTGTTTTATGTTTTGCGATCAATAAATGTATGATAAGATAGTAAAATGCTCAGCTTAACTTTTTATAACTTACCATTTTTATTAATTATAAATGATCTTAGTAAATAAGTTTCGATTTTGTGTTAGAACTTTCACGAAACCTCCATACGAGACAATATGCGTTGTAGGTATCTGGTGAATGTAAATAAATATGTCAGCCTAATGATAACACCAATACTTTATCTTTATTATAATATTAGCATAGCACAAGGTCTGTATGATTGGGTTGAAATTGGAAATGGTTGGCTTTGTAGTAAAAAATAATATAATCATCATCATGATGACATACTTAAGTAAAATTAGCAAAGCACGAGCCGTTACGTATATATACAAGCCTATAAATTTTATAAATATTATAACGTGTAGGTATATAAGGTAAGTAATTAATAGTAATCCTTCTTATGAAAGTAATTGTTCGTAAGAACAGCATAGAGTTGTTAAATCGGTGGCTATATAAATGGGTTTTGGATAATACCAACTGAGCTGTTTTACTTCAATCAGGCTCATATGTTGTCCCAAAGGATTTACTTATCATAATAGGTTTATTCCATTTATAGCCTTCACCTTTCTAACTTATGATAAACTTGTTATTTAATAAAGTTTTCGCAATTCAAGGTTAAATTCAAGGAAGTTTTAGTCAACATTTGAAATGTTTCCGATATCAATTGTTTTCGTTTAAAATTTGACATTACTATTGAGCGTGTTAAATATGCATAGTCCAGCGTGATTACTTCGTATCATACAATTTCATAATGTGGATATGTTATCAATATTCCCCTATGTAATTAGTAAGCCGGCTTTGTTGACCTGAGACGTGACAGGTCACAAGACGCTCGATCAGATCCCCACCCTGTTATTTTCACGTGCTGACCGATAACAAAATGTAATTCCAATACGATAGACCATCTTTAATCGATTACTGCACTGCAGTTTACAATTTGCATTTAATTTACGTAGGTGTTAATTTAATGTACATGAAAGTCTTTTACGAGCAGTGGCAGTGGTAACGAGCTACTTTATGATTTTTATACTGTTTTGATAATGTCAATACATTCTTAGTCTGTTTTTGTTTTAAGACTCAGTCTTCCGGTGTCCTCTTATTTAATCGACCGGTCACGTATTTCTTTAGCAGGCCGATCGGGGTATTTTAAAATGAAACGTTTCGATTATAATATGGGTGTAGACACGATATCCTTCCGAAACTGTTATAGTTGACATTTTCGATATTCGGTATTGCCGGTTAAGGTTCAATTTCGTCTGAACTAGCTGTCAAATAACTATATGAAATTGACCAAAAAGTTGTATTTCGGTCCAATTATAGTTATAGCTGTCAAAATTTAGTGTGATCGGCTTGTTGGTATTGCAAATATTCATGGGCGGTGGTGTCACTAAGCACTACGGCTATACGATAAACAGCGCCATTCTGTTCTAGAATACGGGCCTAAGAGTAGAATGGTTGGTTGCCTTCTATACAATAAAACATTGTACATTTGTTTACAACGTTCATTTCCGTCTTGTAATTGGGCTATCTATAAATTAATTGTATGTTTTTATGTCATTTAACTAATGTGATCATTAGGTTCCGAGCAACTTGTGCAATGAACAACGAATGTCTTCTATCTAATCATAGAAACCGGCGGAGGCTAAATATGGTGGTACAAGTGTTGTGCCCCATTCAGAGTACTTGCTTTTGCCTTAAGGGTCTAAAAACCCAGCATTTAACGTTTAACTTGAGCATGGATGGCGCAGTTTCATAATGTAATTTAGGCTCACCATTCATGTATACAGTTTTCAACAAAGTAAACTAATCCTGCCTACTTCCAGATAAGGTTAAAGAGATATAGCATGTTTTGAATAATATTTAAAATTTTGGTAAGCGTATACAATAAACCATTAGTAAGAGTGGAACCGGTATTTATATTACTGAATTTTCGGGGACTCTTATCAGTGCCTGCCTATATAGAAAGGATTTAAAAGATGCTTGGTCATGGTGAATTTTGATGACGCTTATGTTGACTGACACTGACTTCAGTAGTGTGCACAGAGATTATGAGTAGGCACAGACATCCGAATATACAATTAGACTGGACAAGCCGCCAAGTTTATAGGCAGTCCCAGTGACGCAATTTCTTTTTGGTTCTTACCTGTGAAAAGTTATTATATTTCTTGGTAAATTTACTGATTCCTTGCGATGATGGCATGTCACAATTGCACAGGATGGCATTTTGGGATAAAATGGTGCATCTTGACTCGTCTCACAGAGCGTAAACTGGCAGCCAGTGTGTGCTCGTTGAGCTTACATTTGTCGCACTAAAAACGCGGCTTGCCCTATCTCCTGTATTAGGAAATCTGTGTGAGTAGGGCATGCAAAGTGAGTGACACTTCTCTCAAAAACAATAAATAATTTAATTTATATTTTTGTCAAATTGAGTGCTGTTGATGACAGCAGATCGCCTATGGTTTTTAAATTTGTAGAAGAAAATGGGGGAATAAATTAGAATTATTTAATATGTTGGCGATTTTCCGGGTTGTCTGGACGCAGAGAGTATGCTGCTTATTCGCATATCTGCAGTGCATGTCACCGACTGATATAAATTAATTATACATGGCACTTTTAATATGTAGTTTATATATTTATGTGTACACTAAAATAAATTGATAATTAATAGATTTGTTACAGAATGTAGTAAAATTACTAAAAAATACCTATAATAATTAAACATATATCGTAACGGAAGAAAAATAATTTATAATTTATTGATTTTCCGTAACCTCTCTTTAATCTGTTTCACGCTATAGATATCACTTATCACCAGGTGAGCGAACAAGTCGTCCCGTCCACTTTAAACTCAAAGAAAACCCCAAAGATTTGTGATTAAAGCGCTGTACTTTATAAACATAGAATTTTTAGGTGTCAGAGGCAGTATAACTCTAGTCTTGAATAGTAGGTGTGTCGTGTTTGTGTATAACGAGTTCGGGAGTCGCGTGTCACGGTGCTGGAGCGTCACGCCGCGTGCGCATGCGTCACGGGACCCGGCTGGAACGCAGTTACTATAAAAGGAACGCCATTGACAGTACAATATGCGTCTCTGAGATGATGTAGTTAAGATTTAGAATTCGGTTTATTATATAACATCATACAAGTTGGTTGGCAGGCTGCTGTATAATTATTACATTTATGAGGTGTTTTGGCCAAAGCTGATAATTATAATAGGGCTTGGCTCCAAGGGGACGCTATTGGCCTCAGCATGTTAGTATTGACTGCGAAATAGATTTTTCGTAAATCAATAGATTTTCGATGGTTTGAGTAATACTTATCAACATACAACTGTTGGGACCTAAGCCAAGTTCATCTGGTCTTGGTGCACTCTGCCGATTAGGGAATGAGGCTAAGGCATAAACATTATTTAGCCCCAATAAAACGGAATCATGTATACAAATTTTGTACTGCACGGGAATCAAACACAAAGTCTTTAGTTTAGTAGCCGACAACTGAACCATGTGGTGTGGTTTATTCATCTGATTTATACGAGTACAGTTAAATTTAATGTTATTATTGTGTTATTTGTCTGTATATTTAAATGTTTAAACTGGCTCGTCGCCGCGCAGGACCTATCAGAATACACCAAATAGGCACATAATTCTGTGCACATATAAGTACTCGAAATTAAACAATTACTTCACCGATTCTAATTGAAAAAAATACAAAGGTATTATGTCTTGCCAGTAACATTATTAGAAAATACTTTCACTCGCTCACATGACATACTAGTTTATAAATACGAGAAATCTATTTTAGATTATAATACACGTTTTTATAAGCGCGAAGATTTTCGCGAATGTCGCTGAAGGTCATACGATGCGCGATCCGCCCGCCCACCGACAAACAACTCAGTTAAAGGGACAACGACCTCGGATTGTTAAAAATAAATAAGGAGCTTATGACTATGTAATTAGGCTTCAAATTAAAATACGGACCGTTACATAAATGAGGCTGCTGTATATAAAATATTTAATGATGAATTGAATCAAATTAAAATACGGACCGTTACATAAATGAGGCTGCTGTATATAAAATATTTAATGACGAATTGAATGAAAATGAAAATGAAAATGAAAGTGTTTATTCAGTTTAGGTTCCTTAAAGAACACTTATGAATGTCAAATGAAGCTACCACTGGTTCGGGAGGTAGTTTTCCACTGAGAAGAAACCAGCAAGAAACTCAGTAGTTACTCTTTTCAAAAATGATGTTGAATACAGATTCATTTGTAATCAAAATAATTATATAAGCAAATTATATTTTCAATTTTTATCGTATTATTGGTAAAAATATAATAATCTACAAAAGTACTATTAAGCAGTTAAGTATTTTATAAATTTTAAATAGATGACAACAAAAAAAAACAAAAGTAGTGCAGGCGTGGAAATCAACATGTCCATGAGTTTTTATCATTTATATAATCTTCAACACTATAGTAAGCTTTTTTTATTAAAAATAGACTTTACATGAACTTAAACTTATGCAGGGGTAATCAATTACATTTTGTGAGCTTATTAAATATTTTAATGCTTATCCCACAAATGAGTTCCCAACCTTATGCAATCTAAGATTTGGAACGGCAAGTTGTGTTGAATCCCATATATTTGGGTACCGAAATGATATATTTATGTTTTATTATAATTTTATTTAAAGAGGATATACCAATTTATAATAATAATAATAATAAGCTTAATGGAATATATCATTTATCATAAAAAAAAAACTATTAAATTTGCCTTTTAATGACGTTCCGAATATATGTATATTTTTTATCAATCGTTTATATAATTCAAAATCCAAGGTTTTGGTTATTTTTTTCGGAAAATGTTATAAGTAGACTTTTGCGTTTTTATTTATATTAAACATAGTATGTTGTAGTGGCTACTGCATTCGATTACAATCATGCAAGTTAACCAACTTTCGCAATGGTCAGTAATTTAGATGGGCGAGTTTTTCATTTTTCTTCACTGACATTCACACAGCGCCATCTTGCCCCAAGTTAAGCGTCAAGCCTGTATTATGGGTACTAAACAACGGATAAACATACTTATATACATTTTTTTAAAATTCATACATAGAAAACACCCAGACCATTACAAACAGACATGTTCATGCACACAAATGTTTGTACTGCCCGGGGATCGAACCCGGAACCCCTTGGTGTTGCAGCCGACCTCTCAACCGCAACACCAAATGGGTCGTCAAACGTAGTTGAGTTATTTATCTTAGTACGGTAGTTTTTACCACTCACTATCCACATAGGGAACTTGTGAATAGCATATTTGTATAGAATAAACTCTCTAGGCATGGTGTGTAGATAACAATAAGTGCCATTGATTAATGTTTTTTTCAAAAGTAAGTTATCGCTGTAGTCATCGTTTTCGTATGTGTTTACGAGTATCCTATTTGTTTTGAACATGGTTGCAGTCGGGACTGTTATTTGTAGCGTAGTCATGGTCCAATTAATCAACTTTGTTTCATTTAACACAATTATTTAACTCCGTTTTTATTAACGTAATAGAAGCTTTAAATAATAACGTCATCACTCGCAATTGGAAACTTTCAATTGTGATGTATGATTTTTCACGTTTTTCTTCTATAGGTCGAGTATAATATTATAATTTTATATGTTTAGGGAATGTAAGGTATACAAAGTTTCTTTTTGGGAAACAAGCTAATTTCATCGACCGTGGTACCTCCAGATGTACCCAATAAAGAGCGAGGCTCTGGCGTCCTGTCATCACTGATCATACACTGGAATAGTGTTGCGGGTTACAGCTAAACGTGTGGAAAAACTTCTCATCGAAACTAATAGACAACTATTTGATACAAAACACGGTCTCGCGAAAAACCCGTGTGAAAGAATGCTCCGCGTTCACTTTTCTCTCTTCTCTTTTGCTTTATTCATTTATGCTTTAACGGCCGACAACGCACTCCTTTCTTCTTCGTGTTTTAACCGGTGTCACTAACCGCAAAACTTAAAATTACGTAGAACAGAAAAATATAAGTATCAATGACATAAAAACTGTTGAGCAATGATACAATTATAAGTTACGTATTTTCACGGGTCCCATCCCTAATATTGTCCGTGAGCTTCCTACGAAGTTTCGATAGATGGCGTTACTTGTATCAGTTTATCTTGCTTACACTTTAAAATGCAATATTATCAAATAATTATTATTCCTAAAATCTATATTTTCCTTAATTCAATCAACAATCATATAAAAAAACATTTTTACTAATAAATAAAAGTTTTTTAAAGATTTGCGACAGTACCGGTAACGGCAGTAAAAGGAACCCAAATTATCGAAAGCACGGTTGCAGCAACAAAAAAAAAGTTAATAGATGGCGCTTGCACGTGTACACTTTGAGCGAGCAAACTGCGTTTAATTTTATCACAGTTAATGTGTTATTAGATGTGTTGAATCAGCTTTTCTATTATAATGTTTTAATAACAAATTGCTTTTTTGTGTGTGTGTTCATTACACTGATAAAAAGACTACTTATGAATTGTAAATGGGAATAATAAAAACATGAAATATGCAGTGCAATCAAAATAAAATTGCATGTTAGATGGGTCGAACTAAACGCAACTCAACTAAAAGTTTTAAATTTTATTCTTACTTTCTTCTTATGATTACCTTATTTTTTTGTACTTCTTAAAACTTGCTTCTGCTTAAATTTATCGTTAAAACTACAAAAACGACTTGGCTACGTTTTTTGAACTTTGAGGAAAAAAAATACCGATTTAAAACTAAAAATAAATTTTAGCCAGATAGAAATGGTTAAATAATTCTTTCATAATTTTGATGTCGGAGCCAAACGCACTCTTCAGCTTTATAATTTAATATAGGTAGGTAGTTTGTTTGGCACCGACATAAAAATTATGAAGAATTATTTAAGCATTTCTATTTGGCTAAACATATCTCTGTAGATTTTCAGTTTGAAGTCTGTATTTTTTTGTCTGAAAATTTTTGAGAATAAGTGAGTGAATGAGGGATTCCTAATAAAATAATCACTCAAATAAACATCTGTCATGATTACATGAAGTAGTAGTTGATATGAGTCGATTTTTTAATGTTCAATTTCTCTGGTCACCACTCATCAAACCCTTATTTCCTTATCTTGGAACCACATCTGGACTAGCCTCTTTCCAAAAAAAAAATCATAAAATCAGTTCATAAACGACGAAGATATATGCGAACAAACGTAAAAAAATTGGGCAAGCGCGAGTCGCATAGTGGTGGGTTCCGCAGCAGTAAGTTACATAGAAAATATTATTTATTTACTTAGGCACCTACTACAGCTTTATTATGAGAAAATAGTGGTTCACCATTTATGACGTATAAAAAAACTTCACATCAGAAATCGCTTAAACTAAATTTGATTGTCAGATTTTATGGTTATGTACATCATTTTTTATTTTATCAACCCCATAGTTTAGAAATTAGAGCCCTCCTCGAATTTCTAACACACTTTTTTCAACTTTGAAAATGTCTCTCGCGCAAAATATTCAAGTTATAAAAATGATATTAGAAACCTCGATACCATTTTTCAAGATCTATACACATTGATACACCAAACGGGGGGGTCGATGAAAAAAATTTTTTTTCAGTTCACTGTATGGAAACCCCAAAATATATTAATATTTTTTCAAGTTTCTTGTAAAAACCTTATAGCGGTTCACAGAATACATATATCTACAAAGTTTGAATAGTGTAGTTCTTATAGTTTCGGAGAAAAAAGGATATGACATACGGACGGACAGACAGACAGACTTGACGAATTTATAAGGGTTCCGTTTTTTTGCCAAGGTCGAATCGAGTAACCTCCTTTTTTTAAGTCGGTTCAAAAGCAGCCCCTGTTTTTCCTTATTACATCAGCTACCTGCCAAAAAAAGTCCCGTCCAAATACGTCAAGCCGTTTCACAGATTACCCGGAACAAACTGACAGTCCGACAAAAATTTTAAACATTGTTATTTTGGCATAATATGTAGTACCGCATATATATTGATATGCATAAATAAGTTACCGTCCTAACGCTGGAACGAAGAGCCTACCTTTACTTTCCGTCTTCAAAAATAAATTCAGTTCACCGGTATTGATAGTGATAAAAATAAATTATATCAGTTCCTTAGCAAATTAAAAACGCAATTTAATATAGTGTCGAAAACTAAATATAACAAAAACATAAAAAACATTACAAGTGTGGAATAAGTGACCATTGATTCAAAACACTAATAAGTATTTTGAAGAAAACGCGTAAGTGACGCGTCTTGCACGGCGCTTAAGTCCTTATGTTTGTATCCTTTGTCCTTTGATAAATATATCGTCGCCGTTGATGGCTTCCATTCAAGACCGCTCTTGCGGCTATATACCTACATATAAGATGCTTTTCGTTCACAAAATATCTGGCTTTTATATATATTACAAGAAAAGTGTATAAGTATGTTTAGAACTCATACATAATACAGGCTTCACGCTTAACTTGCGGCAAGATGGCGCTGTGTGTATATCAGTGGATATTTATTAATATATAATAAGAGCCTCCTCTAATAACCCCACCTGGAACCAACGGCTTACTGCTCAATTCTATATAATATTCTATATTTTTGAAATAATAATGAGTAATAGTTTTATTTAATAAAAGTTTAATTAAAAAACCTGGAAATTCATTTGTTATTGGTTCACAATCAACAATAAATTCATTGTTTAATTGCAACGTCACAATTAATCAATTCTTAATTGCAATTAAATTTGCACAATACTACACACGCCACGCACGACGCGCGCGTCAAATATACATAGATCTATGCCTATCAAAATGTTTGGTTTGAGAAATTACATTTTAGTCGGATCGGATTCGGAAGAGCGCACTAACGCGCGACGTTGCCGCTCTGTCAAAGCGCACGCGCCGTAAGAATAAACAATAAATGCGCTGTTGCCGTCCTTATTTAGAACTGTGATTAATTAATAGCTGTGTTTTTACGCCACCTATCGGATTTTCAAATATCAGTTTAATCTGTCTACGCGAATCTTGCTATAAGCACCTAGTCACGGACCTAGTGGCATCTAGTGAGAATAAAGTGAGTTAAAAATAGCTTCCTCAAATAGCTTCCGTAGATGGTCACGTTTTTGCAGTATGGGATGCATCATCTGTATAGTATATATTATTAAATCTGTGGTATTTTCTATATTGACATTATTCGCTGTTATTGTATGCTGATTTTCCAACTTCATTAGAATTAATGTGTTGTCTGGAGACCTGTCACACAAGGCGCCAACCTTCTTACGAAGGCCCGATTGGCACGAAGTCTTTAGAATAACTATGTTTAGATTTAGCGTCATCGATGATAAATATCCGTCTGTCATGTAGAATACTAAATCTTACCTTGTGGCAATGAAAATTAAGCAATTCTATCAAATCCAAAGAAACATATAATACACCCTACAAGGATAGGCTCGTGCCCCTCGGTGAGGACGTAAAATGAGCTGATAATGATGATATATATTTCGTCTATCCTGGTAGAAGAGATGTGATCTAAAATAGATCGGGCTTGCTCAAAAAATATTAAATCTTTTTTATATTAAAAGTATTTTACGTCACGAGGTTTGCCTACCTCAGGAAGTTTCTAGCAGATATTTTAAATACCTTGCGTGAATATGCTTATTCCTACCATCTTACCTTGATAAAAACGCCTTTTAACCAATTGACCGCAAGACACAGTGGAAAATCTATTGCTTGTGACGTTGAAAGGCTTCTCCGGCGGTCAGTAGGATAATAAAAACATAAATCTTATTCAAATAAAAGTAATTATGTGTGGTTCTATAATAATGAAAAGCCACCAATCATAGAGCTGCTGAAACGGTAATTTACTTTTATAGTAAAAAATTCAAATCGCATTATTTTTTTAAGCACCTAGACAAGTTAATTTACAGACTGACACTGGGGTTTTATTATATCGCTGCATGCTGCGCTAGCGGCTTAGACCGTTGGGTCTACCAGGTTGGTGCTAAAACATTTTCTTAATAAATAAACTCACAATCAACCAGATAGCCAGGATATATGTGAAAGAAAGCAGCAACTAACGCCTATATATCCTAACAGGGTTGGTCCTATTGCTTTATTACATAAGTTAATAATCAATAGTATCTTCGCCAGACCTGCTATATACTACACGTTTGCTAACTATAAACTCAGGTAGATACTATATAGAAGTAGTTTAAGTGCTGATAGCTTGCAATGCAAACTATTAGCACATTTATAGCACATGAAATACGTGAGATAAAGGTGTTCAAGGAATTCACGGTTTTAATTAGGTACATTAATTTAATGAATCATAAATATTATATAAATTGATTAAATTATCATCCGAAGCTGATTTTGCTTCTTGACTTTATGTGATAAACCTGCGTCTAATATCAGTCAAATCAAATATTATGTTATTAACCCATCTAATAATTATATAAATGTCGCCTTTTTTTATATCGCAAATAGATACTAACCTATAAACTGCACATAAAAAGTAATTTGAAGATCGATATCGCATCGAAAGGCTTATAACTTGAATTATTGCTATGAATATACAACCCTAGCTTCTGCGTCGTTGTTGGTGGCACCCGACCCGGCCAGTCCTGGATTTACAACCTGGTTCTGTTACTTAGCCCTTTGGAATAAATTACTGCTATCGCATTCCGATACCGGCCTAACTTATTACCATTTCTTCGACACTTACCAGTTAACACTGTTTTCGTGTTATTATATATTTTACTTATATTGGTTCTATTGCGGGTTGGCTGGTATTACAATTTCCGACGAAAGCTTTTATTTCAGAAAGTCTTGAGATTTGTAATGCATTTTTTTATGATATAGATCTTTTATTAACTCATAAATATGAATGGAATTTTATTGTTGTCCTCTCTCTCTCTCTTCAACCTATTGCAGACCACTGCTGGACATTGCGCCAGACATCCCGGTCCTCCGCTTTTCTCATCCAGCTTCCACCAGCGACCTTTCGCAAGTCGTCGGTCCATCGGGCCGGAGGGCGTCCTACGCTACGCTTGCCAAGACGCGGTCTCCACTCCAGAACTCGTCTGCTCCAACGGCCATCGGTTCTGCGACATACGTGACCAGCCCACTGCCACTTCAACTTATTGTTGTTATTCAAAAGTAATTACTTACGACTTATAAGTTTTGATTCATTTTGATTTTTACTGAAATATATCAACCTTATACTTATTTTATTAAATTTTGTAAACTATCCCTGTGACCTGTTAATATAAATTTAAATTTATGTTTTCACTCAATACGAAAGAAGAGGAATTATAGCGAACAATAATTTCTTTTAAATTCTTTACTTCCTTTAAGTAGATATGATGCAACTACGAGTATGTTTTATTTTAGTGCGTGTAAAAAAACTTACAAAAAACAACATTGCCCACCAGGATCTTTAAATAAACATTCAATGATTTACTGGATGACGTTGGAGACTAGACAATCTGTCTGTGATAGGACGAGTTATTATTAGTTAATGTACTGAGGTTATACTTGTGCAGGCGCCGCACGAAAATATCACATGTATAAATTGTAGTAGTATGTACGTTCGGTCGGCCATTTGTTTTAATTTCATAAATACGCCAACTGGACGCGATTTTGGCAGGCCTCGGCATCACCTCGACGCGTCTAACCACAAATGTGAAAGATGTTAATAGTTGTTGTCCATTGCTATGGTAATGAAATATATTAACAAAGATAATATTAGTAAGCTGACGTTTAAACGTTTTATAGTATTCATATGAAATAATCGAGTGTAAGAAAACCTTTTGTTAGAATCCTAAAATACATGACACAAAAATATGAATAAAAATTATTTTAACTTTTGCAAGTTACAAATAATAAATAATAATATGTTTTTTTTTCATTTCACAAACTTCTGATGGAGGCATAAAATCCACTTTTTTGAGTATACTATTTCAAATAAAACGGTTAGTTTTGTATTAATAATTCCGAGGGCATATTGACACGTTCAAGTGCGTATGCGCACGGGACTGGTTCCCTGCGCATTCCGAGCCCGGGACTGTCTGGAACGGTTGTTAGGGTTAGCAAATATCATATTTACAGATATTGTCATTACTATTCTCATAAATTAATCCACTGTTTTCTGCAAAGAAAAAAATCTTCGAAGGAGCTTCTTAATAAGGGTTATCATTATACCACTTACCTTGGATTTAATTACAACGAATGGATAATAAATAATAATGTTTTAAATGAAAATTTCACAAATTATTACTTTTCCACTAATCTCCATCAATTTGTTATTATGGAAAAATATAATTAAACAGCGCCAACATACCTAATTTCATATTACGGGAAATTTTTGTGAACTATTGCAACTATTTCTATAAGATATACTTAGATTTTTTTGCTATACGAAAATATTTCTTACTATCTACTTAGGGAAGGTACCTAGTGTAGATAATTGAGGAAAATATTTTGGTACGTATTTGGTCTCCTCGTCCTCGTCATATAACTTGTTTGTGATCTTATCTTACCTCGTTGCACACTTTTCAAGGCTAAATAAGTACATTTTGTGCATTATAATGTCTTATGTCGTGATAAGATAGCTGCTTGATCCGGGAGTCGAACGAAAGGTCGCTGGCGGAAACTGGATGAGAAAAACGGAGGATTGGGATAACTGGGGCAAAATAGGTGAGATCTATGTCTAGTAGTTGACTGCGATAGGTTAAAGAGAGAGAACCGGTATGTGGTCGTTCATATGAAATATTATATCTAAGCTGCTTAAAGCTGAAAGTCTTTGAGCGTCATACCCGTACTACCATATGCACACAATACCATGTTCACAAATGCAAAGTCACTCAACGTGGAAAATTGAGTGAACTATGCTCGAGATCTCTATTATTAGGGATTGGTATAATCAGAACTTATACCTTAATACTATCCGTCAGAAAACTAAAGTTACCGATGTAGCTGCCCGGATAAGCAAGATAAAGCGGTAGTAGGCTGGTCACATAAATGTCATAGAACCGACGTCTGTTGGAGCAGACGAGTTTATGAGTGGACTCCTGACGCGTTCTGGTCCGATGGACTGGCATCTGGCGAAAGGTCGCTGATGGAAGCTTGGTGAATGAGGCGGAGGACCGGGATATCTGGCGCAAAATTGGGGAGACTCATGTCCAGCAGTGGATTGCAATAGGTTGTAGAGTAAAGAGAATGGACGGTAATTTAGTTTCTTTTTATTAAATATAATTGAGCTTTTTTACATCTTTGGTGATTATCAGATATAATTAACAGCTTGTTACACCAACCCTATAACAGACGTATCCGAAACTCGTTCGAGTATAGCGCGTAGCTATTTAGAGACAATTTGCATCAATATTCACGCTATTTTAATGTTGCTGTATTACTAAAACGTATACGCCACAAACTGCCAACGAGCTCATTGTAGGAACAAGTCGTGTTGCCCGATAACGTGGCAATGTTAGTGTTAGAATACAATAAAGTGAGTAGTGTGTCATGGCGAAATTTGGTTCTGTTTTTTTTAATACATAGGTAAATTTCAATTTCCGATAATACCTTAAAAGGTTTTGCCCTGTTAAAGGTTAAATAAATGGATTCTTTACATCTCATCAAGGTACATTTTAACTACATTTGAATTGAATATAATTAATTTACCAATGCTTAGATAATCGGTTACTCGGATAAACTAATAAAAGCAAAATATAATTCATAAACTTTGAAACTCCACCAATAGTTGGATCATTTTTTATTCAAAAAGCATTTTACGTCTTAGTGCCGTTGAGTGTATGCACTTTTGTGCATAATATAATCATGAAGAGGCTCGGAGGAATCAAACTTCCTTCGAATTTTTAGGTTCCAATAATATCGATTTACTTCAACGCTTCATGTTGTGATGGGCAGGAGCTTTATTTACCAGCAAGCCAGCGAACTCGCCTACAATTCGTTTTTATTTGGATCATCGATTGTATTCTGGTTTTATCAGTTTCGGTGACTGAAATCTTATAGAAACCAAACAAATGCAACTAAACATGCAGGGGAATCTAAGTGTCTAGTCGTTTATCTCCTGCGCCGATGTAACTAGGTTTGCTCGATTTCGCATAACACTGCACACGAGCGGTTTTAAATCTTCTCCATAGTAATATTATAAAAAGCTGAATAATTTTGTATGATAATTTTTTCAAAAATATCTTTAACAGGAATAATATACGTAAGATATAATTTGATTTTATCACATTACATCGATTACTATTTTTATAACTGGAGCAATTACATGTTTCAACTCAATCGTAGGTCTGAAACATAACACAACATATAAAAACCGAGAATCAAGTCCCAGTTTCTGTTAAAAATATTATGTATTCTTGAAAAGTTTTGTTTTCGGATAAGCTTTCGAGTTAAGAACCTTATTATAAATTTTATTATTGGCCAGCCGTGTGACACAGTGGTGAAACCTTGATTTATAATGTTTTGTTGTTGATACCGTTATTTTAATTTCATTTTAGTTACGGCAAGGGCCGTTATTTTGCATTTCAAACAAGAACATTTAACCAGATCACAACGAGGGCCAGAACTCGATTAGCAATTTAGTGCGAGCCTAACAAGTTTAACGTTTTCAATAAATTCTCTTAGATATTATTCCCTTAGAAGAAACCAATCGATAGAACTAACATCATTTATTGGTCGTTAAATTGAATTTTACCGGTACTCTTTAAAGAAACATCACCGTACTCAGTAAATTCAATTCAAGCGTCAAGTTGTGAACTTTCTTTAGTTACATTTTGTTGCTTTTTTTTAAACCTAATATTGTTACGTTCACCTTTATAGTTATGCTATTGTTACATTTATATTCTGGGCTGCACGCATTTCTCATCTCGGAAGAACTCCAAATTTCATCCCCACCACCTGGATGATTGAAGGTATTCCACAGTTCGATTCTGTCGTCATTTTCTGCCACGTACGACCAAACTGTGGAATGAACTTCCACTGGATATATATCCAGTCCAGTCCAGTCCAGACTGGGAATATTCCTGGAGTCTAACGAACTGGCGTCCTTAAAAAAAGTACACTCTTTTAAAGGCTGGCAGACTGGCAAGGCATTTCTAGGACCTGAGGTCTTGCAAATGTTCATGGGCGTCGGTGTCACTTATCATCAGGTGAACTGTATGCTCGTTTGCTTCCTGTTCATACCATACACTACCTACAGTACTAAAACCATAAATACCATAACATCTTCACATCACAAGTTAACAATTATTACAACATATTATCTTTTGCCGGATCGCTGCCACATTTACCATTACGTGGACAGTTTGCTTCATTGCTAAGTTATTCGTAATTTCGAAAAAAACTTGGGTTTACAATTAATTTTCAAAGATGGAACGCATTGGGTTTCCTAGTCCAACCTTACTCAGGGTCAATTATGCTGAATAACGAATGGGAGACGTTAACTTGCGCTGGGTTAGCCTGGCAGGATATAGTCCAAAACCTTTCAAGTGATAGGTGGGTAGACCAGTCCATTAAAAGACTGTTTCATGGTGTGTTATAATGATGGTTTGTTCGAGTATGAGTGTCACACAGATAGGTACTCATGTGTGTGTGCTTCAGTGAAAGTAAACTCTCAATATTTTAATACTTATTTACGAAAAATATTTGGCAGATACCAGTTATTTTCGTCTGTTTACTTTGGCTGTGCTATGGAGGTCATTGAGTACTTTGATATTTATGACTGCATTAAAACAATAAGGGATGTTAATATTAATAAAATGTATCATATCGTTGTTGTGGAATTATGATGGGAACGATTTTAATTGATACTATTCAAATAAGATCGATACTTTATTGTTTTGTTACTTTTTCTTTACCAGTACTATTCAGTAATTATTATAAGCTTTAAATCAATATAGAAAATTAAATTTGCGTGTATGCCTTTGACACGCTAAGAAGAAGAACGACGTTATTTGTGTAATGATCAATAGGTCTGGCATAGCAATCCTTCATGGATACCACTTCTTGCGAAGTTGTTCTGTCTAGTTTGCGTCTTAACTGATCATAAGCCGGTTTATTTTGTTTAATTTGAGGTTACAACACCGCTGAGGGAACTAACATGTAGCAATTTTGAAAGAAGAAAGAAGAAAAAAAATCTTTATTCAAATAAATCTGTTACAGATACTTTTGAATCGTCAATTGTTATTATTCATATTTTTTGTGACTCTACCACCGGTTCGGAATAAGTAGGATCTTCGAGAAGAGCCGGCAAGAAACTCGAGTTACTCTTTTAATCTTTTATATCAGTGGTTACAGTTTTGTCATTTACCTACACATAGATTTACAATAATTTATTACAAAGATTTTGTAACTGGAACACTAAGTGCAAGACCACACATCTTTATCCGATAAATATTCTTCTATTGTATAGTAACCTTTTTTCATGAGGGTTTTTTTAATCTTTAATTTAAACTGGTGAAAAGGCAATTCGGCAAGATTTTGTGGTATTTTATTAAAGAATGTTATGCCTCTTCCAACAAATGATTTTCCTACTTTACTTAGTCTAAGATTTGGGACAGCAAGTTTGTTTTGTTCCTAGTATTAAAGTTATGTACGTCACAATTTTTTTCAAACAAATGAAGATTTTTGTGGACATAAACTAGATTATGGTAAATGTATTGAGACGCTACTGTTAAAATATCGATTTTTTTAAATACTTCCCGAAGTGAATCACGTGGTCTAAGGTTATAAATGGCTCGGATGGCTCTTTTTTGAAGTACAAATATAGTGTTAATATCAGCAGCTGAGCCCACAACAGAAGACCATATGACATTATACTATGAAAATAACTAAAATAAACCAATCTTGCTGTATCAATATCGGTTAAGAGCCTTATTTTCCTAACTGCATACGCTGCTGAGCTAAGTCTACCTGCCAAAGCTTCAATATGAGGTCCCCACTGGAGTTTTGAATCTATAGTAATTCCTAGAAATACTGTACTATCAACAATTTTTAAGCATTCGTCATTCAAATTAATACTGGTGATGACCTGCCTCACATTAGGTAATGAGAATTTTATACAATTAGTTTTTTTAGTGTTAAGCAATAAATTATTAACTGTAAACCAATGCATTACTTGTGAGATAGCACCATTTACATCGTCAAATGTTTCTTTTTTTCTATTAACGTTAAAAAGCAATGATGTATCATCTGCAAATAGTACTATGTCAGAAAGTTTATGACAATGGGAAGGAAGGTCATTTATGTATAAAGAAACAGTAAAGGACCCAATATAGAACCCTGAGGCACGCCCATGCGTAGTGGGCCACCAGAAGAGCTAGAACCGTTTACAACAACCTTTTGAGTTCTGCCCGTCAAATAAGATCTTAAGTATTTTACTGAACAATCTGATACACCGTAATGTCTTAACTTGATAAGTAAGGTCTCATGATCGACGCAGTCAAATGCTTTTGACAGATCACAAAAATCCCAATCGCATCTTGCTTACTCTCCCAGGCGTCATATACGTGCTTAATGAGGGCAATTCCTGCATCCGTAGTATTCCTATTTTTGGTAAAACCGAACTGTTTTTATGCAATATTTGATTTGCATTAAGATAATTTAATAATTGATTAAATATTATTTTTTCAAAAATTTTACTGAGCGACGGTAGAATGGAAATTGGTCTATAATTGGATGGATCACTTTTGGCCCCAGATTTATATAATGGAATTAATTTACTAAACTTCATTAAATTTGGAAATATGCCTTCATCTATACTTTTATTGAATATGAATGCCAATTGGGGTGCTATACTTTCAATGATAGATTTAATTATATTTGTTGATATTCCCCATAGATCTTCAGTGTTTTTCATATTTAACTCCTTAAAAGTCTTGACAATTGTGTTAGAATTAATATGACTAAACTTAAATGACTGAACACGTCTGGAATACTAGATGTAAGGAGAGCCTTAGCAGCAGAAGAACTAGAGTTTAAAGATTTAGTAATTTCGGTTGGAGTATTGGTAAAAAACGTTTCAAACGCATTTACTACATCAGATTCTTTATTAACAATAGCGTTGTCAATTTTGAGTGTAAAGTTATGATCACGAGGCTTACTCCTACCAGCTTCTTTATTAATGACATTCCACGTTGCCTTAATTTTGTTATTTGACCCTTTGATTTTATCGCGCAAAATTAACGACTTAGCCATATGACAAACTTTCCTAAATATTTTTGAATAGTTTCTGACAAAAATTATAAATTCAGGGTCTGTAGTATATACTTTCAAGTCGTAGAGCTCATATAACCTAGTCCTACTTTTAAAAATGCCAGGTGTGGCCCAATCATTGAATCTGATATTATTATTACATATTTTTTTATTTTTTAAAGGAAATACTTTATCAAATTTTTCTTAATAGTATAAAAAGATTTTCATAAAGACTATCCACATTTTGATCATTAGGTTTAAATTGATTTAGTGAATTATCAACATTATTTTTAAATTGACTTATGCGGTTATTAGTAATTGGCCTATAACGGATATTAATTACTTGCTGTAAGTCATGACGGTGTTCAAACTGTGCTAATTGACCACTGTGATCTGATTGTAAACAATTAATTATTGATTTTTTAATAGTTATATTTTCACAAAAAATATTATCAAGACAAGTAGCCGTAGTAGAGGTGATCCTAGTTGGCTCATTAAATTGATTAAATAAATTATATGACTTAAAAAGATTGAGAAACCTCGAAGAGGATAGTGATTGATCTAAAATATTTATGTTGAAGTCACCACATATGATGACCTTTTTTAAACTTACTAAATTTACTGAGCACTTCTTCCATAGTAGATTCAAATAAAATATAATCAGATGATGGTGGTCTATATACACATACAATTATAAATTTCTCAAGTTCTATACAGGAAAGTTCAATAGTTTGTTCAATGGAGTACTGGACAATATCTTTCCTTTCTTTATATTTTAAACTATTATGTAATAATATAAGTGATCCACCCCTAATTGCTGATCCTCTCATGAACAAGCTACCAACTTCATAGTTATTAATATTTATTAAACAATTATCATTTCTTAACCAATGTTCAGTTATACACAAAATATGCACATTCATGTGTTCCAGAAACAAACCTACCTCTAATTCTTTGCCAGAGAAGCCTTGTATGTTTTGATGTACTAAATTTAAATAATTGCTTTTTTGCTTCTCTGTTGTCGAAGAGACACTAAAAGGTATGCAAGAGTAGTTCTCTATTGTCTTGACACATAATTTAAATGATTTGGACATATTCCAAGGTCTTTTTTTGATAATTATCCTGCTCAATAGAAGCAGGTAAGCTAGCCAAATTACTGGCTATGTTATTAAAATAAAATGATAGCGAAAGTGCTATTTGTCTTTTAAAATAATTACCCAGATAATATTTATCTTTAGTCTTAGAATAACTTATATAAATTGAATTTGAATTAATTAATTTATTAATGTCAATTAAATGTATTTTACTGTCATTTGTAAAAGATATTGTGTCTAATGTCATATTTATTTTATACCTAATATCATTTTCCTGCTGTGGCAATTTACCACTGTAAGGTAATGTAAACAAAATAATCTTATTAATATTTAATAAACACAAACTATTACAATATTTTATCATTTCGCCTTTGTTTACATCACCCCTGTCACCAACCAAAATAATTAGTGTGGTGTTATTTTCAAATTTATAGTTGAAAAGCAGTAAACACTATTTTACCGAGGAATAAACTTTAAAAAAGATACGCAGGGCATAACTTTAAACGTAACTTATTTTAAAGTAACACTAAAATCATCTTGATGTCATCAAGGGAGTGAAATGGGTGGAATTAATAACGTGAAAAATGGCATGATATGATGGAGCCGATGCTTGCTGGTGGAAAAAGACTTAAAAAACATTAGGAAATAAAATCCAGTCACAATTTATTGTGAAAAATAAAATATATATGACAGCATTAAGTATATCATTTAAATCGAAAACCATCATGATACAAACACAAAAAATAAACACTCGATTATGCAATAGGTACAATGATAAACTCTTTGCCCTGTGGTGAGAAAATCCGTACACAATTCAAGTATTTACATTTCACCTTATCAGGGGGTCCGTTATTTAGACTTTGTAGATCTATAAATAGAGCTGGGCGGCTTGGCAAGTTATCGATGATTCCGCAATTCTTTGAGCAATACCCATACTAACATCAGCCATAAGCAGACATGAACACTGACTGCGGGATTGGTGCACAACTTAAAGTTACGCAACGGGCAATGGAGCGAGCTGTGCTCGGGATTTCTCCTATGGATAAAATAAAAAAATATGTTATCCGCAAGAGAACTAAAGTTACCGACATAACTCGCAGGATCAGCAAGTTGAAGTTGCATTGGGCCGGTCACGTATGTCGCAGAACCGATGGCCGTTGAAGCAGATGAGTTCTGAATTAGAGACCGCGTCTTGGCAAGCGTAGGACGCCTTCGACCCGATGGACCGACGACTTACGAAATATCGCTGGTGGAGGTTGGATGAGAAAAGCGGAGGACCGGGATATCTGGCGCAAAATGGGGGAAAGCTATGATCAGCAGTGGACTACAACAGGTTGAAGAGAGAGAGTTCTATAAATATACGTGATAAGAAATGATAATTTATGCAAAATCACATCGTTGAATCAGTCTGCTTTATCTCATTATATCCAGCTTGTGGATATGCTGTTCATAAATATCTTAGGTATATATTCTGTGTTATAAAGTTATAATAAAAAAGGTTAATCAAAGCAGTACCTTCTATCGTATTTGGTCTGTTTAATATATGGAATGTTTTAACAAATTGACAAGCAAATTCAAATGATAAACCATACCCATTTAAGTGACAAAAATGCAGGAAAATAATAAAAACGATTTTGTTGAAATCCCAGCATAACTTTGTTTAATATAGGCGATAAGATATTTGAGCATAGTATATTCTAAAATTTATATACTTAATAGGTTAATGTATAGATAAATAATAATAACATTAAATTGTCTACATTTCAGTGGTAAGATGTCCACTACAAAGGCTTTCTACAAGAATTTCCACTTTTATCGAACAAAAGCTGTTTGCTTCACAATATTTATAGAATTAATAAGATAGAATGCAAACAGATACGGAGCTCATGAGAACGCAAAGGGCTTGTCGAGACTCACGTAAGCTGGACGTCTAGGAGCGTTATCGTAAAACGTATTAGTTTTTGAATGGCGTTATTTAAATATTAATTATAGGACCCATTGTATGCAAGTTGGTGATTCAACGAATACGGATGGCTGAAGATCTGTCACAATGAGATTTGTGAGTGTACCCCACTGTGTTACGCCTTCTGAATAGTCAAAGAAATAACCTTATAAACATAGAAGTATAATTTTATCCATATATAAATGCATTTTTTGTCTCATTGATATGGACTGTTGCCTTTCGATCTAAAGGGTGTAGGTTGAAATCTCGCCACGTACCAATGTATTTTCAAATTTCTAGAATTATATGTACGTTTATCCGACGGTGAGGGAAACATCGTGAGGAAAGTTGCGCACGCCTACGAAGAGATCGACGATGACGTTTATAAGGTTTATTATTAAGAATGCTTATTTATTTGAGATCGAAATATGGAGTGCGGAGTAATTTTTCTGACATTTACAGATAAATACCCAGACTAGGTATTGTTTTGGGGAGCTATACTTACATTTTGAAAGATAAGAGTAATAAATTACTGTCCATTGATAGTATTACCTCACCTATAAAAGCAAGAAGTATTTATAGCATCTTCCAAACTGTTTATAAAAATAACTGATAAGATAGTAACCAGATGTCATGCACCAATTTACTTTAAAATATAATAATTGAGGGAACTAAAGGTTACGGCGGATTCGAGCGTGGTCAGATGTCACATTACAATTAGCTGTAATCTACATACAAACCTATACAAACATACGATTTATGAGATGTGTTTATTACTATTGCGAAACATTCAGGTATTTAATTATTACGCAACTTTAATGTAATTGCAATGATAAATGCGTAATTTTCTCAAATTCTCCGTTTTACCATTTTAAGAGTATGATGATCATCATCAAAAGACTATAATGTCACACTACAGGGAATAGGCTTTCTCATACAGCATTGTGATGGGAAGATTGGACCGTTACGTACTTCGCGGGCCTAATGCAGATAGGTCCCAAGATTTTAGCTGGGACCGACAGCTAGCAGTACGGATTTAACTTTTATTATAAACAATCAGGTGATTCAGCCTGCCATGTCCTAACCCAATTGAGCAAAACCACACAAAATTACTTTCACTACGCGGTCTTCCCACGGGATTTGAACCCACAAACCCCGGCTAACGCAGAGGTCTAAAAATCTGAATCATATGTATACCACAACAAATTAGTAACTCAATTGTGGTCACTTTAAGATGATCACTGGTAAATTACCTACAACTGTAAAGGCTATTGTAAAAGTCAAAGTTTCTTAATAAAATAAAATTACTTTAAAGCTCTATATTATACCAATGCGAAAATAGGAAGAAGTAAAGTTATATCAGATATTATATTAAAACGTCAGTGGTTAGTGTGGACTATTGGTTTCCGATCTGCAGGGTGCAGGTTAAATCACGCCACGTAACAATGTCTTTTTTTTTCGAAATTATATGTACGTTTATCCGACGCAAATCCGAAGGAAAACATTGTGAGGAAAATGCGCACGTCTGCGAAGAGACTCAAATGTTGTGCCTATACATCCTTTACGGGTAGGCTCGTGCCCCTCGGTGAGGACGTTAATGAGCTGATGATGATGAAAGATATATCTTTTACAGTCACAACCGTTAAAAATTATATTTAAAACAAATGCTTCTTATATTTCCTATAAACAATCTTGATAGGAGGGGTATACAAATTTATAACTTATACAATTCCATTTCGAGCCACCTACTGTAACTGGGGTATTTCTCAATTTTTATGGAAAAACTCCCTCTTGTCTTGTTTATTATGTTTTGGAAAGTTTTATGGCCTCCCGATGGTGCCACCTTTAACCGCCCTTTAGATTTAATGGTTCCAGGTGGCATCTAGTTCTCTTTGACTCTTTAACTTTTACCTTGCCATAAATTATGAAATATAAAAATTTAACAGCCTTACATCGTTAGGTCATAGAGTGTAAACATTTTCAAAATTTTCCCTGACCTGTGAACCTGACCGCAAATACGAAATGGTTATTGTTAAGACTAAAAATAACAGGCTACATTTTCATAATAGACGACTGTCTGCTTTTTTGGAAGCCTTAAAGTTGGATGAAAATAAGTTTGGTAACTAAATTTTTTGATTGAACGTTTCGCTGCATGATTCCACCAATGCGCATTAGTTGATTTTAACGGCTACAGTTTTTTACATTGAATTTTTGAAGAGGGGTTCTAGGTATTATTTTCCGACCATCCATCCGGTGATCGAATATTGCGACGTTGTTTACAGTACCCGGTGTCGGTTACTCCATTGGACCTAATCAAAATTAAATAAATTCACAGACATCTAGCGTCATACAGCCACAATTAAAGCAAGGAACTGTTAGTATATGTTCTTAAATATTTTATGTAAACAGATCCATTATATTAATGTAGTTGATACAAAAAAAAAATATTAACTTATTGACCATGTTTATAATCTTGATAAATTGAAATGTCTGCACAAGAACAAATTTAACAGTAGGTGCCTTTGTTTACTTCTCACAGGCTTCAATAATCTCGCCCTATGCTTTATTATTCATAAATGACGGCACTATGTGCACGTTTTAGTCATAGAACTAATCAGACCAAACCAGGCCGAGGTTAAAGTCAAAGTTACAATTTAGTTACTAATTAACCATTTTGTGCTTGAATTATAGATATACATGACATGATATGAAAAAAGAATTACTGATATCTTTGGTAAATTATAGGTAATTAAGTGAAGAGGTTTTCAGCAGAAGTTTTATATTCGTTAAGTTCAATGCTGGACAAGTACTTTTTCTTGAAGTAAATCCTTCCCGTCCTGGGGGAATTTGATCCTATGCAAAACTTATATGGACAACAACATATAACCCTGTGGCATTCAAAAAACGAGTGAATAGGCTTTTTCTAGGCAAGCTCCTCCATCTTAGAGCACGTCTCTTCCACTAGGAAAGTCTGTGCTCAAGAGCAAGCCCATCATTAATACAAAAGAAGTCCCTTGGGTTATGCGCCCCACGTTTAGGCAAAATTACATCCATGCATCAACCACTGATGGATGGGATATTTAATGAGCTGATGATGATGAATAATGAAGATAACAATAATGGGGCCTAAACTGTAAACCATCATCGCTAGAAAGGGGGGTCCTGCTTGACTGAAGACGACAACCTCTTCCGCCACCGATCACTGTTTGGATGTCGTTTATTAAGCTTTTATTAAAATTTGAATACTGAATTAATCTGACAGTAAAGCAATATGCAGCAGAAACTAAGTCGCTTCTTAAGTAGCCGCATGGCGTTAATTAAATGAAAACATAGCGTCACCTTATAATTATAAAATCAAAGAACTGTTGCGCCAACTTTCGGAGCCTTTTTTCATTTTGCAATACCGCCGATTACATAAATTGTGGACTTTTATGTTTCTGTACGCATCTCGTTCTTCGAATGCCGGCAGCGTCACACGGCCTGCGCGTGCGCATCACGCGGCGCCTGCGTGCCTGTTTATTTGTACATAAACAATATTAGAAATATGCCTCACTTAGGTAATGTTAATGTCAGTATCGGCTGGATTGTGGGATTATCTAAGTTTTGTATAAACAAAAGTTAATAGAACATTAGCTAATAGAATGAGTGTAAGAAATTGGTGCCGGCTCGGGTCGGCCGGGCGCTCGGCTCTCATTCGTACGCTGCGTCGGCGCCGGACGGCCGCGCATTGCGTTAATAATTTTTATCAATTACTTATCTACCCTCACACCCCGGTCGCAACAATAACAAAAAATAATAAAAATATAAACAAGAAAAAATAAATAAACAGAAAAAAGCACGCATCCGCAGTGTCAGTTATCTTAAGTGTCTCTATTAATATAAATAACGTCGGAAAATAAATAAACGTTAACGACAGGGTTGTAATTGGGTCGCAGACGGGGTGGCTGTGAACATTGTGATTGTACCGCGATGAGCTCCCCTGGCTTGGAGATGTCTTTGGAGCACCAGATGCCCGTGCTTATGAAACAGTAATTTGTTTTTCAAAGTATTCTTAGTATTTACGTATTGAACCTCTTTTTACTTATTAGGTATATTTATAACCTTATTACTTAATGAAAATAGCTGTAAACTTTATTCGATACGTGTTTGCTTTATGAGTTTAAGCGTTTTTCAGATGACTAGTTTCATTTTCTTACTTAGCAATTCAAGATGCACCGGTTCACGTTTCCATGAAATACTTGTGATATGTTGTTATATACATTTATTATGAACGCTTATTTGAATTGAGTAAACTAATTAGAAAAAAAAATATCGACTCATCAAAACTATCTTTTATCAAAAAATAGGAATAGATCGACATTGCGTTATTCTTTCTTTTGGTTTTAAAATAAACATAATTTATTAGCAATATTTATTGTAAGTAGCGAATAGGTTCCAACAAAGCTTAAAAACAGTATCTTTTACACATCGATATAAAAACGTTCCCCGGTATAAAATATGTATATACTACCGGTCACGCGACTTCAAAACAAATTTGGCAAATCGTTTGGGATTTTAAAATAATCATAGCACTAACGTAGGTTCCACGAAATGTATGTTTAAATAGTTATACATTATCCAATTGTTTTATTGACGAACGCACGCGAAGGAAGGATATTTCTTACTACTTTGTCACTTCAAGGCTAAATACGTTAAATCTGAGTCTTAAAATGCTCCATTTAGAATGACCTAAAAGTATTGTAGCTTTTAAATATTCTGCGAAACATCTTGATCTAGATTTTACTCAACAGTTAGCTTAAGTGTGTGTGTGTGTGTGTGAATATTAATATCATTTGTCACCAAGAAGTGTTTTCGTTTAAAGTTTTTTTTAGCTTTATAACTTGAAAAGCTTCCGTAGGTATAGACAAGTGATAACGTTTTTTTAAAGCTGCGAATGAACTTCTAATGTTGTATTTTCAATTTGTAACAAAGACCCTAAGCAGTGGTAGATCATGGTTTGAAAAAAAGTCCTTCATAGATCTAAATTTAATTTCCTTAATATCTTGATTGTGATTTGAGTTAATAGGATATGAGTACCTCATCATCAGCTCATTAAACGTCCCCACCGAGGGGCACGAACCTACCCGTATAGGGTGATTAGGCCTTAGTCGTCCACGCGGGCCCAGTGCGTTTTGGACGACTTCACACACAACCTTCGAATCTCTTCGCAGGCGTGCATGAAGGTTTCCTCATGATGTTTTCCTTCACCGTAAGAGCGTCGGATAACATACATATCTTTTCAAAAATTCGAAAACACATTGGTCCGTGTCGGGATTTGAATCTCAGCCCTCTCGGTAGGATGGCGACAGTCCACACCATTGAGCCACCGACGCTATGAGTTGAGTGACTTTTTATGGAATAGGTACTCATACAGTACTATTCCATAAAAAGTATTAAACAATATTTTGGTAAAACTCATAGGAGTTCCAAATACCTACAGTTTGGTTTACTAAAATCAAAGCATAGCTGTCAAATATCCGATAGCAGTGGCGTGGTCATTATTCCGTATAATCAGTGCTTTTTTTGACAACCACTTTTGACAATCACCATTATTTATGAAATCCCTCTGCTCACTGATTGTCCCATATAGCTTTAAAATGATATCTGTTGGGCTTTCAATAACAGTATTAAATTCAACAATTCTATATTGTTGTAGCGTTTGAGTTACCAAATTGTTGAGGCTGATTGGAAACACGTGTAACTATTAGCATGTTTCCGATCATTCATGACTTTGTATTGAATGAAATCAATAAATCTATTACTGAGACAGCAATTAGCTAGTTGAAAATGAAAATAAAATGAGTGTCTGCTGTCGATATTTATTCGTTTGGACCAACCCTGACAAATAATGTATAAACCCTTTAAAAATATATCTAACTGAATTTAACAAATACATGATTATAATTAATGTATTAAAAATTATGTTTGTTTAAAAATAAAAAACATGCTGTCAACTAGTAAACTTTAGAATAATAATAACTAAGAACATTCAAATTGTACAGGATGCGTAACGATAAACGTTTACCGTTTTTTTTCATCTGACAGCCCTATTTACGCGTAATCTAAATTGCAAATGTCACCGGGCGGGCAATCATTTACTAGCATCACTGCAAGTTTGTATGTAACGTTAAATTACTCTACTAGTTAACTATTTTATAATCAATC
This sequence comes from Leucinodes orbonalis, assembly GCA_019425675.1. Lineage (NCBI taxonomy): Eukaryota > Metazoa > Arthropoda > Insecta > Lepidoptera > Crambidae > Leucinodes > Leucinodes orbonalis. Next base: position 35,752 of record PQWD01012035.1, read on the forward strand.
GATATTGTCTTCTGTCTTACGTCTTTTTCAATATTCAAACATATTCAAAATAATATTTTCATACTTTATGTGAATGATTTAAAAAAGTATGGATTCGTGATATGCTCATAAAACAATAGATAAAAGTGTTCCGAATGCAGTGACAGCACACATACACATGTTTCGCATTTCGAACATATTTACTTAAACAAAAGAGTACAAACTGTATTCTCGTCGGCGGTTCGTTTTTGAGGCACCGATGGCATATCTACCTTATATATACAGAATATCATTGCTTTATGTTTATACTATTAGAAACCAGCACTAGAAACAGCCTATGGCATATACATGGCAACTACTAGAAACAGCCTATGGCATGGATATGTTGCTTTTGACTGGAGGCAATGACATTATGTATATGTAAAGGTAGATACGCAACATGTGCCTGAAAAACGAAGCGCCAAAGAGAATTAAGTTTTAGGCTCTTTGTTTTACATTTTTTTCAGTTGTTTTGTGAGCATAATATCACGAATCTATACTTTTTACATCAATGGTCAGGTTAAAGCCAACAAAAAATATTTCGTAAATCTGTGTTTCCAAGGATTGATATCAATTCTCTTCAAATAATAACCTATCAATTTTCAATTCGTTCGAGAATTGAGCCTAGAGCAACACTGAACCACTTATCCCGTTGGAAATATGTGGGTGCGCAAGCGCTGGTAGTTACGCCTAACCGCTACAGGCGGCGCTGTGCCATAACTTATTGACAGTGATTCAAGTGAACCGTTAAAATATAGCATGAAAGTATATAAGGGAGCGCAATTTCGGAACATTACATCCCATACAATGTTGCATGGGATGTAAGGGTTTCTGTGGAATATAACGGGTGGAAACTAAATCTATCGCGGTGGACAGAGGAATAGGTTCTTGAGGCTTGCTCCTGACTAGCTTATTAGGTGGGGTCCATACCTCCTCAAGCTATGAGGTGAGCATAATTCCAGAATTATTACCTATTATCACAGATAATATAATATGTACTATTATGGTATAGGTATTGTATGGAAGAAGTCTTAGCATATTGTTTTCCTTCCTCACCTGCAAACTTGGACTGTGGCGACAACCATATTAGGTACTTTTTTATTGAGCTGAGTAAAATTTTCTGGCAGTTTTATTGGTAGTGGGAGCTTTATTTGACATTCATGAGTGTTCTTTGGGGACCTAAGATGAATAGACTTTTAGATATTGATTACTATATAGGTATAAACTTTGGAACGGACTTAACATGGCAACCCTGGTTATGAAGTATTAAATGGTGTCGATGGACCGCAACATTATTTGAGCGGGAGCTCGTCACTGTTTGTCCTGGCCATTTAAATGGCGGTCTCTTTTTAAATCATTATCACTAGTAGTTTTCTTTTAAATTATTACAGCAATGGAAACGTTCGTTTCTTTAAATAACGATACATCTTTCATTTCTTGTGAAAAACGGCTTGTTTTCATTTAAATTGTAAAGATCTCACTTGAGAATAAAATAGGTATAGAACATGACAAATTGACTTTTTATTTTTAGAGAAAACATACATTTGCCATATTTATATCAACCAACGTGTTGTTTTGAAAATGTATAGGTATGCATGTTAACACACACACACACATTTGCTACTATTGTAAGAAACTACATTTGTAAGTGTTGTGTTGATTGTAAACAATACATTGGTCGTTGAACTGTTACTTCAGGTATTCTTGTTTGTCTAGCTATTCAAGGCTAAAGCTCTTAGGCATATTGAGTCTTATATTTAATTGTTTACTCATTCGATTATGGCAGATAAAGATAAGAGCTCACTTTCTAATCCATTTTACGCTATGAATATTGAAACAGTAGACAGATAGTTTACTGAATGGAGTATGCAAATATCTGAAAACAATATACATATTACAATGAAATAGTTAGTAGTTTAGTAGTTAAGTAATTCATACAAATTCATATATATATTTGCCATCAAACATTATTGGTAGAAACACGGTTGAAATGTTTAGTAAACGTTTTGAAATTCGCCCGTGTGTACTTTTCATTGCACGTGAATTGGATACAAATATTATTTAATCTGTGATACAACCAACAAGGTACTTGTACTGTTGCTTCGGACCTGACCTAACGTGTTGGTGACGTTCAAGGGTTAAGGGTTAAACCAGTGTAATAATACAACATTGTACACGTTATTAAATTAATGAAGTACTTAGTAGTGTATCACGTTTATAAACATAGGGGTTAACAAGAACTGAGTAGTGGAAATACACCCGCCGTTAAACGGGGCACTAAGTATGAGTTATCAGAGTTTATTTACGTTAAATAAGTGTAACGATGATAAAAATATTCTAATTTATTATCACTATGCTCATGATTCATGTAGACCTGCCTGAGAATTAATGCAAGCCTTGTTGAGAAAGAACTTGTTTGTCTTCGAAATATGGAGTCAAATGTTGATTTGCTACATTAAAACAATCTGATAGGTAGAATGAATTATGTTGTCTACATGCCTTTTATCTTTATCTTTTCAATAGAACATCTATGGGTTATGATAGCCAACAGAAACAGTACATTTATCAAAAAATGGTTCATCATTCGTTTCAGATCATAAAATCTGTTAGTTGATTATCTGACAAATGATGAAAATTAGACTGATAAACTCCTTTTTTGAAGTCGGTTATTTTTTTACCGCTGCGTTTATTTAAATTATTATGGTACGCTCATAAACGTTTATTCCAACGCACATTTATATAAATTTAATTAATGCAAACTATTATTGTAGTTTTGGTAAAATGTGCACTATGACCTTTCAGGAAATATATAACGGTGCTGTCCTTAAGTAGCATTTCGGGAATAAAGTTTTAAGTTAATTTAGTTTGTTATATAATTCATTTGGATTGTTTATTGGCAATATAGAAAAATAATTATTAAAGTAAATAAAATAATAAATAATGTTTACATGGCCGAGGCTGGGCAACTGCTGTGTCACTGTTTCGGGCTATCCCAAGTTTTTAGTGCAACTTGCTATTTCCCATACTTTCCGTTAGATTGCCAAGTTCTTTTCATCGTCAGCTCATTAAACGTTCCCACCGAGGGGCACGAGCCTACCCGTATAGGGTGATTAGGCCTAAGTCGTGCCCAGTGCGGATTGGACGACTTCACACAATCTTTGAATCTCTTCGCAGGCGTGCATGAAGGTTTCCTTCACCGTAAGAGCGTCGGTAACGTAAAAATAATTTCGATAATTCCTGAGCCCTCGCGGTAGGAGGCAACAGTCACAGCATTGAGCACCAACGTTCTTTAAGCCCCGAAGCTCTTTAAGCGCCGACGCTTTTTAAGTTCTTTATCAAAATACAATGTCTAACAATAGATGCACTTGCTACCTCAAGAAGGATAAATTCAGAATCTTGCGCAGCCAACATTACGTGCATTTAAATAAATTGTGATTTATGAACACCAGCTCGTTGGACCAGAGCATTGGCCTATAAATCTTTTTATTTATTAAGTTCAAGTGTACTTTTATTGGGTGGTTTTACAGTGATAAAGTATTGAATTATATGCTTTAAAATACTTCCACGCGAAAAGAGTGACTATCGAGTTTTTTGCCAGCTCTTCTCGAGGTTTCTACTTATTCCGGTGGTAGAGTCATAAAAAATATAATAATTGACTGATCAAAAGTATATATATTTTGAGTTTTAATTTTAATCAGTCAATATTCACTACCATATGCCACCGCAATTAAGCTAACGGGAACTCCCAATAATTATCGCAACAATGAGCGTTAACTTTAGGTGTACCACCATTTCACGCGATAATTTGTCAGTTCTTACGTATTGAAAATTATCGCAATAATATCCCGAAGATGTTAGCCGTTGAATAAATATAACGAGGCTATGCATATATGCGTTACACAACGTTCCAGGCTGTGTTACGGCAGGATGAGTTCAAATTTCGTTTCATCACCCACGCAAAAGATCATGACGTAAATTACGAGGAAATCACACATAAAATCCACATGCATATAAATAAACGTAAAATCGTTTGATAGACAGTTTGACTACAATTTCAAAGTTTTATTGTGCATTGATGACTAGATCTATAGTTTCACATAGGTACATATATTTTTTTTACACAAATATGTGCTGAATCAATTAAAATCTCTCGGCGAAGGTAACAAAGAAGAACGGTGGATACTATTTAATATTTATTCCGGAGGTTATGCTATGCAATTTCAAATAATGATAACGAGATCATTTATAGCATATTGTTTAACACCAGTACACTGCCTCGCTGTTTGTGTAATAAATTTTGAAAATAGATGTCTTTAAAATTATATTGTTGATTATTACCGGCTGGTTTAGGTTGTATTAATAATTGCGTGCCCGAATTTTATTGACATTCTTAATGAAAATCATGAAGAAATTGCTTACAAAAATATACATTCACCTTCTTCGATTTGAAGTGGTGTTAAAACCAATAGTGCAACCGAGTGACAGTTTACAAACATCACAGAAAGTGGACACTTGACAGTGCGCTTCAAATGTATTCACTGTTTGTCCAATCGAGACGTAAACCATTATTTAAATAAACATTTAACAGACACAAGCAACCCACTGTACAATTTAAATTTGATTTATTTCTTTAAATATCAACCATGGTTTCCAATCATTTCCAATTTAAGTCAATACTAAAGCGACGTAATGGACGAATGAGGGAATAATTAATTTATGACGCCCGATTCTCTGTCATTGTTATATGTAGACAGTGTGCATTATGAGCTCCAATATTAAATAATTAAATTTGTATGTTTCTAAATCTACAAGCTCATATGGGAATGTGTGTGAATAGATACAATACAAATATAGACGTGGGTATCTCATAGTTGCTTTGGCGCATGTCAGATTAACTATTATCAAGAAGTCAGCAGATATCGCCTTAAATGGTAATGCTAGAAGATATCAAGAATTGTATTAGGACTACTTATAGTAAACTATAAATATTTATAGTATTTTGTTTGTGTGACGTTTTACATTTTATTTGTTATTAAAATGTACTTGCGTTTCTAGGCGCCTGTGAAATTCTTAAAGTAGAATCCTGGCATAACAATACATTTATCTTTGCTTAAAAAAGTTATAAGTTTTCTAATTCTTGAAATACACTTAATGGAACTTCTAAAATATGCCACCCTTTTAAGACCACAACCACTGATATTGGATATGGAATACTCTATTGGAAACACATACCGAATGTGTTGTGGTGAAAGCGCAATGGATTTTCTTCGGAACCGGTCGAGGCCTGACAATCAACTTCTATACTCCATATTTATGCACTCACAGTTCCGGCACAAGGTGACTTACGTTGCAAAACGTTAAATTACATTTATGTGTCGACTTTTTATTATTTTTAATAAAACAAGACAGAAGGACTAGATTTCTTTCTTGTTTTCATTTAAAAATATCAGTATAAAAAATATAAGAATTGCAATTTTATTATCTCATCGTCGTCATCATTTAGCGTCATAATTATAACAGTATGTACTGTACTGAACGACAGCGTCTGTAGAGTCTATTTTATTGGTATTTTTATCTGGGATTAATTGAGAGAATTATATCTTTCTTGGTTTTTTTTCAGGCTGCCATGCATGCTAATATATATTTTTTGTTTAAGTATGAATCATCATTATCAGCTCAACTTATATATAAGAGCCCCTTGTTGGGAATGTCCCCACCTGTAAAGGGTGTATAGGCCTTAGTCGTCCACGCGGTTTGGTTTGGTTTGCGAATTGGCGGATTGGTTTGCGAATAGATGCAAAGGTTTTGCGTGAGCACAACCTCGAACGAACGATTTATCAAAATAATGTACTGAGTATTGTATACATTCAAAAGGTCTTCATAAAACTCCACGATGGTATATGTTTGTCTCTTATGGATATCCCGCAATATTTTGTTGACATTTAATTTTTAAGACAAATAATGGCTAATATTCAAAGCGATTTTAACCTTTACAGCATTAATCCTTATACAATTCAAAACATTGTTGATTTAATATAAATTTAAATGAATATTTTCGGAGATAATACAGATTCAAATATTGCGGTACGAAGCGTTTGCGGCGGTACCAGCCGACCGGGAAGGCGGGAGCGTGCCTCTTACGCATATCACCATTACACTCTAGTTCGCTAGTTAAGTATTATTGTAACATTTATAACCTATCTAGATTTGAATGTCTGCTGTCGGTAGATAATTATGGCTATAGACAATTCATGAAAAAAAAAACATGGCAGTACAACCAGACAATTAAGATTTTATGCGGGTACTATGCCACGACTAATCACATCATTAATTTAATTATATCACCATAAATATTATAGGCTAGCTTATCCAGCCTGGATAGCGATTGGGGTTATCTTTGGGTGGTTGACACGAACCTACTTATATTCTAATGATTATAAAAAGGTTGTGTGGCCGTTGTTAAAAAACAACATCTAAATTCTTTATGCCAGCGTTTTTATTTAAATAAATAAATTGCCTTAATATAAGAGTTAGGAGAAAGACGGTAAGGAAATCCAATTTTTAGACCACAGTTGTTTAGCCTGGCATAAATTATTGTTCTCTTGTATATATTTTTCTAAAGTTTACTTGGATAAGAATTAGGCATATTTTTATTAAATATAAGTAATATAATCATTATGGCGTGTGCTTTCTGAATACCTAACAAAATAAATGTGTTGTGTTTATTGCATTTCACGATCAACAACCAGTTAATCTAGTAATAACAAAATATTGTTGTTTTGATAAGAGGTGTCAATCATTATCACGCAGTCGTTTATTGGTGCCATAGCATACCGCGATGTCGGTGGATGCGGTCTTATGATGACTAACGAGTTGATGTACTAAAAACTTTTTAAAATTACTATTTATATTTTAAAAACATGGAACATTTTGGAAACGGATTAATATGAAATTTTAAAGTACCATGTACTGAGTAATTCAGGCGGTATTGTATTATTAAATATATTCATGGATTCATATTACCACGCACACATGTAACCTCTTAAGCATCTTAACCTCTTGGAAAAACTGTTATCTGTCAGACATTGCTACTGGTATCTACAATTTTCACAAAAACTGTAAATTTGCCACATTCTAAGCAACTGGTCTGGGTTAAATTCTTTGGAAAAAAATGTTGTCAATATAAGTTGAAATTCATACAAATTATGAAATAAATCTAACGATGTGTATATATATTTTATAATGTTACTTATATAAAAGGGAAAGAATAGCATAAAGCTTACGTATGCTTGTTCACGAAGAATCCATGGTAACCGTTCGAAAAGTTAACCGATAATCTTTAATATAAAAATACTTCTTTAAGTTTTTCATACTAAGGATATACTTTATAACGCATTAGAAAAGGAATAGTCTTACCTAATTGCTTGATACTAAACAATAATAAGTCTTCTATAGTTCTATTTCCCGATGACGATAGTGTATTTGTTTACTTTTGTTCTACAAAAAAATGATATTAGCCCGTGCCCCTTTAAGGGCCTTAAGTGTAGGCTATTCGATTGCTAAAACAAATGTGCGCTTGCCAAATTAAATGCCCTAGCGTGTTTGTTACTGCCTACCAAAAACAGAGCCCTGAGAACTGATGATTGTAGGAATGCTATGTAAAAAGAAACACTTGTCAAAGCGCCCTACGCGTGTTGTCTATTCTGGTGGAAGGGCGCCGATTCAGCGCGTGATCGCTATAATTACTTTACTCCAAAAGACGTACAGTTGACGCGGGCGCACTATTTCCGAACACAAAGTGAAAGTTTCGTCCTGACGAGACTGTTGCGTATGTATGTATGTATTAAGTCTCCGTTTAACAATTGGTCCTGCGCCATTTAATTTTCAAGATCATTTTCTAAAACTTAGTTCTTATAGATGAGAGAAAATGTTTTTATAATAAGTACTTTCTTTTTTATTTATGATTGCCTTGCTCTTGAGTACAGACTATCCTATTAGAAAAGACTTGATCTAAGATGGAACGATATTTATCTTTTATTATAATAAAATATTTGTCTCATTAACGTACAAATTTAATTTAAAACAAAATAACAATCAGCATCTCACAAAATCAAACAATTTGTAATTAGTATATCTACTTTATATATTTATTGTTTATTTTATCAATTCTAGACAGAAAAGTCGTCGTAATACATTATGTACGCATAGTAATACTTCAATAGGAAACCACGGATTTTTTTGAGTACGATCCCGTTACAAATAGGTTTATATATTAAGTATCTGATAGTTATACTTTAATTATGATTTTGTAAACACCAGATAACCTGTTAAACTTCATTCATAATACGTAGTGTTATTTTGGTGTCACATTTACACTAGCGCTGATAGTAAGTACCTATCACCACTTGATCACGTATACCATTAAAATACAACATATTGAAAATCAACCCGCACTGGGCCCGCGTGGACGACTAAGGCCTAATTACCTATACGGGTAAGCTCGTGCCCCTCGGTGGGGACGTTTAATGAGCTGATGATGACAATATTTGAAAATCGGTACACGAGACACAATATTTTTTCAAAAAAGCCGATAAACATTATTATTATTATTAGGTTAATCAATATCCGTAACCAAACTTATGAAACGCTTTTATAAAATAAAAAACCATTATAAATAAAAAAAACGCGACTACGTAAGGTTTGTGCTATGAAAAATATATCAGATTTTATGTAGAGCCAAGCTCGAATCTATACGGCCTCACTCTACCGACTCTTACTTCAATAAATTATACTCATCAGTTAATATATACGGTTTCGCCGTTTCGCTACTGTCGTGGGGGGATATTTAGTTTTTGATCTAAAGTAAGTAACGAAACAGCCAACTTTAGGAAGTTGCCAAACATTTTGATGATCATTAGTGTGTCTATCTGGTACATCGGAAACCAACTCTATGTGAGTTCAAAAGAACGACGAAACACTTCGAGAAAAGGCAGGCCCTTACGCTTCGCTTGGCTCGTCTTGGCGGGGCACTAACGTGTCCCCAGATTTTGAACATTATAAATATTAGTCTACAAAATTGGTTCAGAAATATCAGGAGATGAAATGGTTTTATTATTTAACAATAAATATTTTCTTTAACATTTTTCCTAGCAACATAACCATCTTTGCAATAACATATCAGAGTTATTATGCAAAACATCGTGCTGTGAATGACAACATGAAGGTGACTGGGGTTGACTGAAGTAATATTACTTAGTACTAATAAATTTTAATTTAAATGATTGAATTATTTATATGATATATATCAATTATATGGCCGTATTTATTGTTCTGTGAAACGGAGTATGTTATATGTGGGTTTTAGTACAAGTCCGGGGCTTAAGGGAGATGCAGGCAGTGAAATGAATGAATACAACTGCCAGGAGTACCTTTACTAGGATCACAGTTATTATTAAGATCATAGTTCATTCTAATATTCTTAGAGTGGTTGAGTGCTTGTTTGCTAATATAAAAAAAGCTTTATGTGATAAACTGAACTACATATTTATTTAACATCGTGGTAATTCACTGCTGGTATAAAGGCTTCCTCATCGATAAAAAGGTTTTGTTATGATCCCCACGCTTGACTGGGGTTTTTGTTGACTGACTGCTGTGCCCGCATATTTACGCTTTACAGCTTAACCGGGCAATTGGCGGGTTGGAAATAGCAGTAAATATAAAAGGTTAGTTATAATGATAGAGTGCTGCTTCTGTTTTGTCGCCCTAAAAATAGAAAGAGTGGTGACAGTTATTTTCAATCTCTCGTCACTACACATTTATCAGATTGTAAAAACTTTAGATATAAAGTTGTTTTGTAAAATAACTCCAGTATAGGTATGCTTAATTACGTGTGGCATGTCTATAGTTCATAATATGTATAGTAGTCTAACAGCAGATACGACGCTACTTGACTCTAGCGGCGCCACTATAGTCAGTTAATTCGTACACGAACTCGTTTATTTGATCATAAAAATTCATTATGAGAAATTTTGATTGAATATATGCCTACGTATGGAAAGTTTTAAGTAATGATGTATCATATCCCAAGATTATATCATTTAACTCATACGTAATAAGTAATCAATTATTTTGTTCCTACTTTAGTGTTGGCATATTTATTAATTACTTACAGTGTTTGAAGTAGATACATTTTGGACTTTGTTAAGGTGTAGCAAATGAATAGGAGACGTCTTATTTAAATGAGGTTTTAAATTGTGTTTAAATATGAACGTAATATATAATGTTATGAATGTCGTTTGTTTTGCTAATACATTTGAAAGGGACGTGCGTGATATTTGATGTATTATTGTTCTACTCTTATTGTGATCCCTACTTTAACTTTGAATCTCTGGTTTACCTTCTATTTGCGAGAGCAGCCACTTACCATATGGTTAACTTGTTAGCTACAATTTTTTTATAATAAACACTGTAGGCCAAAACATTTTGCGACCGCCTGAAACACATTCCTTTTTTTTAAATAAAATTTGGGTAAAATCATGTTTCAAAGATTTTTCTCAAATGACCTATTGCAAAAGCATCATATGGAAATATGGTCCATAAAACGTTGTAATGCGATCATTTCTAGAATAAATATTCGAAGGCTGGCTCAATTTGTTTGCAAGTGTTGTTTATGCGAGTCAGGTTGTTGACATTGAAACGCGAAATGGTTTCTTTTGGTATTTTGTATGTTTGCTGTAAATGCTTGCTATACGTGTTTGTATTGTAAATTGTTTACTTTTTTTTCCGGCATACTTTTCTAAATGTCAAGTATTATTAATGGTTTTCACAAAACACAATCGATTTTCTATTTCACCTTAAATCATGAAAAATGATAAGATGAGAAAAATTGACGTCGGTACGTACGTACTTAGATTCTCTACTATATTTTACGACTTGCTGTCTTTAAAGATAACAAAACACGCGATTTTACTACAAGGTATCACGTATGTATTGTGTATGTAGGTACGCTCGAATTGTTACAAAACTGATATACTTGTGTCATTGGAAAGTTATTTTAATATCTACAATTGTTTATACTAAGGTATTGTGTGTTTTAAGTTACTCGCACTGTTCGTTTCCATAACAGATTGTCGGTAAAAGTTTACGATACCGACTTGTAACGGTGTTTCATTGAGTACCATGGAGCTGTACTGTTGTGATTATAGGTAATCTATTACATATAAATAAAATTGGAGTGTCTGTTTGTAATATTGAAATAACAATTTTTTTCTTCATATATATATAATTGTACATAAGCCAAGAATTTTCAAAATTTTATCTTTCAGTCTGTTTTTCTGTTTGTTCCGGTTTATCACTGAAATGTCTGGATGGATTTGGACGGGACTTTTTATTGCAGGTAGCTGATGTAATAAGGAAAAACAAAAGCTACTTTTATTTTAGACAATATTTTTTATTTTGGAAAAATAAAGCAATGCTTTACCGCGCGGCGGCCGCACGCGACGCATTAACGAAGCGATTTTAGGTTATGTTTTATTGCTGGACTCTTATAACGCTGGTTATAAATACCGCGGAAAATAGCTAGTAAATAATATGAAGTATCCTGGGCTTTCAATGACTTTAATTAATAATTAACAAACTTTTTCTTCCAAAAATAAGTTTTCCCGCGCTTAAGAAACGTCAATCGAAGAAAATTAGTGATGTGACACAATTCTTCGATAGTACCTTCGCCATAGGTTGCGTTGATCGAAATATTTTTTCCTAACATGGTATTCGGCTTCGCCTCGTCAGGCGTGCACACAGAGTAGTCAAGGTTGTTTCTATGGTACCTATTTCGTTGGTATTTCTCGTCTTTAATATTATTTCAGATCGAATAGTCGTATTAAAGTATACCAATCAAAATAACACAGTGATGTGATGGTGGGCGTGCGTAATAGCATCCACAATAATGAAGTCGTTTATAAATAGCAATAGTTGAACCACAGCCATTCGCAGAACGAAGAGTCAGCCCATTGCTAATATCACTGCAGTAATCGCACAGACGTGTGCTATCGCAGGTTCAACGACCAGTTATCTAACTTCTTCATTGAGCCTCTTGTGACGTCACTATTGTATTTCTATCATTATTTATCTAGAGAAAAATTGTAACGAAGTAACTTATCACGACTTTCATTTGACATGGTGTTTTTATTTAATTATCGAATGTATTTAATGATATTCGTATTAATATTATCTTAGAAACAAATAAGTTTGAAAGCAGGCGCCGAATGGTATCAAGGCAATAAATACATTTGAATTTTTCGAGAACTCGTTTAGAATTTCAATATCTAAGTCACCTTTCAGACATGGTGTGATATTGGCTTATTTACCTATTGTATTATTTTCACGATTCGATAACGAATCGTAGAAGTGTAATGATAACATTATGTTTGAAGTATTACATATCGAATTCACTGTTAACATGGCATTAATCGCGTTTCATATAAAATGTGTCATCCGTCCTGCCATCAGAGTTCTAATACGCATTAAAAATATATTTCCTTAATCAAATCTAAGGTTTATATTTAATTATTTGTACAACCGTATAGTAAGAGTGCTAATCCAGTAGGTGCCTGAATGCCTATATAAATATAAAGAACTAGCTGTGCCCCGCGATGTTACCCGCGGTATAAGATATTCTCCTGCAGTAAAAAATATTCTATATCTTTATTCAAAGTATCAGCTAACTTCATACCACTATTGTATACTGAACTGCTGTAACCGCGCGGCACCTTTAAAGTTGTTCAAATTTGCTCTTCAATTACTATATGGTTAGCAATTTACTCAGAATATTAGAAGTTTAAGTAATAAGTTTTATACTTCACTTTTAACAACTTAGCATTGATTAAGGTAAAATACAGTCTAGCAGTGAGTCGATCTTCTTATCTCATATTACGGTGGCTTTTAGCTTCGTAGGGTTCTCGGTAACTTTCCGCCTCGTAGGGTTCACGGTAACTTATTAAATTATGACCAAGCATTTGTGAAAGAAAATTTTTAATCTAATTAATATGCCATGTTTACTTTATATGCATTTTATTAAATTTTCACTTCAATAAATTTTGATTAATAGCTATTAGATTACTTGAGTGACCATTTATTGTCTTTAAAACACCCGTGATCGCGTTAAACGGCCCACTGTGCTAACTAACTATGACGTAAATATAAAGTCAATGCTTTCTTGAACACAAGCAATTCCAATAAGGAATGAGACCTTTAGCTCTGAACACAGCTATCCACAATGTATTACTGTTACGGCTCTAAAGAAAGGAAAAAGAAATTATAATGAATCACGAAAAAGGCTGCTTTTAAAATAAATTTCGTTTACTTGTTTTGTTTTTACCACCGAGAATGTATTTCAGTGCATTGTAAAATGTGTGTCGTATATGCAATGTTTACATGCATGTTTGAAGAGTCGAAGTCACCTTCAGCTAATCATCAGTAAAGGCGTATCTTGTTGACATAGCTGTGATGTAACTACAAAAGCTATAAGTATACATCAACTACTTTCACATTAATAATATTTACCAACCCTATATCTTAATTGGTTTTTATTTAGAAATAAAAAACAGTATTATCAGTTCTCACGTTTCATGAAAGTACTGTTGCCGACGAAGGATTTGCCTTTTAATTATTAATAATGTTATCTAGTTTATTGAAGTTGACTTCCCAGATTTTACATTAATTGTTTTGTGTTTATAAATGATTGGGGTTCAATAAGATTGTGATATAAATTTTTTTGAGCATAGCAAACCTCACCAGCATGTACTGTAGGTATCCTATTGAATAGCCCAGTAGGCTCTGGTGACTTGGAAACACCTAGTGGACTAAGCTCTACGGCTAATGGTCCCGCGACGAAATCCGCACACCCCAGCGAAGAGATTCAAAGGTTGTGCGTAAAGTCAGCCAATCCACACGGGCTCCGTGGACGACTAAGGTTATACACTCTTTACTGGTAGGCTCGTGCCCTTGGTGGAGACGTTTAATGAATTGAGATGATGAATGTTGAAAATGGTTGGGGATGACCCTTGTCATATTGTGGACATAGGCTGATTGTAGTAGTGAAGGTTTTTTCAAATGTATAAAATGAGGAATTAAATGTGTAATTATATGTCTGGCAAATAACCACAGTAACATAATAATAATTTGAGCGTCTTTAAATTCTAAAATGAAAAAGCTTTGGAAACAGTTATTCGTTATTACATTGCTTATTTATTAACTACTCTATGAATTATGTGTCATATTATGTATCTATTTAAAGTAACCTTACACAACAAAATAATGTAAAGAGAATTGTATCATAAAATACCTAATTTTGGATTCCAAACAAATGCTTTTTGGACTAAATTTGGAAAAATCATAACAAGAAAATTATGTCGATGATCAAGTATTTTTTACAATTTTAATGTCAAAATTTTTACTAGTAATTAGTTTTAGTATTTTTTAAAATTATTCTATTATTAAATTATTTCTATTGCTTTGTTTGCCAGATAATCAACCTTTTCAACAGCAGTTAAACGAGGCTCAAGTTAGCTTTCATAAATCTGGCTACAAAGTAGATTATTCCCAATTATAGTTTAAGCTACGTAGGTATCTATCTACTCTTAGTACATGCGTCTCAATATTGAAACCCCTCTGATACCACGTAATGATACATTACAACCGCCCGCGTTATTTATGGCCGATAAAGAGTGGCGTGCTCGCTTTCGAGATGCAAGAACGGTGACCGATCCCGATTGGATAATAGCACATGATGTGCCTGGAGTATATTTATATCTAGGATAGGGCTGATGACTTCAGAGCGAGCAGCAGAAAACAAAACAATCAATTGCTTGTAGACGTTTAATAAAAGATCTTTGTAGCATCAAGAATTTTTTATGTAAATCTAAGGTACCTAATTGAGATATGCTGACAAATTGCCACTGGAAGCGGGACTATATACAATATACGACTTTAAGAAGTATATATTTTCCTGATCATATAGGGTGATATTAGAACCATTCGGATGGATAGTAGAAAACAATATACATATTTAAATAATATTACAGGAAATAATAATAATAAGGAATAATAACAGGAGCGTCGGTGGCTCAATGGTGTGGACTGTCGCCCTCCTACCGGAGGGCTTAGGTTCAAGTCCGACAAGTACCAATGCGATTTCGAATTTTCGAAATTATATGTACGTTATCCGACGCTCTTTACGGTGAAGGAAAACATCGTGAGGAAACCTTCATGCACGCCTGCGAAGAGATTCAAAGGTTGTGTGTGAAGTCGTCCAATCCGCACTGGGGCCGCGTGGACGACTAAGGCTTAATCACCCTATACGGGTAGGCTCGTGCCCTTCGGTGGGGACGTTTAATGAGCTGATGATGATGATGATGATGACAGGAAATATGACCATAGAGTAACTTTGCAAAATTGTGAAAACTGCCATTGCACCTAGTCGAATACTAACTGTATTCGACTCGGTGCAATGGCGGAATATTTGATATTCTTAAATTTAATATTTCTAGATTTACCATGACTCCACATTGAATTTAATTAGGGACTAATTATGTAAATAAATGTTGTTATGAAGTAATTTTCACAATTACCTTAAAAACCTGAAAGTGACGTCCAAAATTCTTAGGATTGAACCAACCTTAATAAGTATTTATGCCAAAGATATTTGGGTAGTTCAGTATATACCGAGCAATGTTACTGCACTTGAAGAAAATCCACTTCAAAACCTGGCACTTCAGTTTTTGGCTGACGTCACGGGAACAATTATCTGGGAATACGCTCTTATGATGGAACACCCACTTATACAAGAACTACAAATAGATTGAAAATAAGTATGCATAATAATCAAGTATTTCTGAACAATGATATAATAAAGTTTTTTTGATTTGAAATATCATTTTTTCTGAATAATTCATAAAACCATAAATCTACGTAAATACAAATCTCTCTCTCTTCAACCTATTGCAGTCCACTGCTGGACATAGGTCTCCCCCATTTTGCGCCAGACATCCCGGTCCTCCGCTTTTATCCAGCTTCCACCAGCGACCTTTCGCAAGTCGTCGGTCCATCGGGCCGGAGGGCGTCCTACGCTACGCTTGCCAAGACGCGGTATATGTTTCTTAGTAATAAGATGTATGGTTAATCTGATCTGTAGAACAAACATATAAATAAATTGAAAAATTACCATCACATTTTTTTATTCACATCTTTAGGACTTAGACGTAATTTTAATAACCATAAATAACCGTGTGGTGACAGATTTGAATACAATTGTCGCTATAGCGACTCTCTGCTCGGGTAAACATTAAGAATAAGAAAATATTCATTGTCTCTTTATAAAAAATATACAATATACAAAATAAAAATTCAAACAAAAAAAGTACTATGAGACAAAGGAGCAACGAGACCAATTCCGAGCTTCGCTGGTTTTCAGCTATTAACAAAACATTAAGCAGGAAATAGGTCTCTCAATAAATTAAACCTTTTATAGGTACTGCTATCGCATACTCACCTGTTTTACCCGACGGCTTCGGCAAGTCCGAATCCCTAAATACCTTTTTGAGACTTAACTTTATAAATGTAACTAAATAGTAAGCTAGTTATGTAGTGTTTTTATTTAAATAAATATTGCTGTCATTTGTTAGTCTCCCGTCTGCAATACCATGAAAAGTATATAATGTTGTTCCCTTTTGAGTGACTATTTTAAGCAGTCGGTTTTTTTTGTTTATTTTCAATTTGTTTTTTAATAGGGAATGAATTATGCTCACGTCCGACATAATTCATCAGGTGGGTGCCCAAACAGCGAGCAGCCTCGCGAGGCATTTGCCGCGCGGAGCAGCTCGGGTTAGTGTGGACGGTCCTCGCCTGAGGCAATCGCTCAAGCCCAAAGCGAGGTTCGTCCACACTAACCGTCTATGCCTCGCGAGTCTATTTCCTTCAGAACGGGAATTTACTCCCTTGGGTTTTCGCGCACATCTTGTGATGGACTGTGGGCAATGGCGATCCAGTCCGTTGACATCTCACACTCAACTCACCTGCTATGCGTTTCAATTTATTGCAAAACACTTTAAAATCGTGAGCCCCAAGTCTAACAGTGAATGTCACGGGCTTCAATATAAATTTTAATAAATCCTGGGTTCTATAGTGAAGCGTCTAGCATGTTCGGTTGACGTCCATCGAGTTGGTCCTCGGAGTAATTGATTATTCCGAGAGTTGGTTATACGCGGTGCGGTATGCCGTAATTAAAATTTATTAGTCAACATTTGAGAGAGAGAGAGAGTCAACATTTTTGTATATATAAACCTACTCGCTCAAAATCATTATTATGACCCTCAGAATGCGCATTCGCGCATTACAATAACAAGCAATGATATTTTCGATAAAACCGAAGGAAGGCTGGACATTGAAAGCGTGCTATAAATATTCTAGTCGCTTCCCACGGTCCCGTGACGTTACTTTTGGCACGCACCTAATCACGTAACGGGAATAACGCTGCAGACGTGTTCGTCACGCCATGCATTATATATACATACAAATATATAGACAATAAGAATAAAGAACTCCACATGCTGAAGGCTGACACGAAATTAGATGCTAAAGTGCCCGAGTACTTAGGTAAGACGTTGCGAATGTTTGCTTGTTTGAGAGAATCTACAATGTAGTCATAAACAAAATATTCTTTTTGTTACACAATTTTGATGCTTCGTGACTTTTTCACGTTCATGATAAAGTAAACAGCATTATTAATTAATCCGAAATTGTCAAACGTAAAAAAAATACAACACTAGATAAAAAAAGTAAAAATCAAAATAATAATAAGTTTTAATTCTGTCATATTACGTACAACGAAACTCCTTTATATTCGAAGATATCAGTCCAGACTTAACTTTTTGAAATTATTTATTTTGATAATAAATATCCCGGTATTCTAATAAATAATTATCTTTTATTTAAATGCTATGGGTATTTTTTCAAATTTGTCGATATTGTTATCTTGCGCGATTGCATTTCACTAGCTTGTACTATCTCTAAAACCTTGTATGATAAAATTTTATCTTTGCCATTATTCATAATTTTAGGTCAGCCCTCTACTTTTTATTTCACTAGAATTCACAAGTCGTTATCAATACATTAAGATTGTTCCTCTGTCCCAATTTTTGAAGGGTTCTCATCTTTTGTACTTTCTACAGACGTAATTAATATCGAAGACGATATCACTGACGTCACGGAAAAAGGTCACGGCTGCGACCTATATTCGGTACAGCGACCCCAAGGTCGCCCATCGACCTTGACAACGGTCTCCGGGAAACTAGGTGTTCCTAATTTCGTCGCGCAAACCTGCGAAGCTAGCACGCAAGTGTGACAACGTTTTCTTAACTGTTTCGCTCTTGTAAACCGTTTTGTTGTAATATAATGGTCGCTCACTAGGAGCCTTTTAAATAGGTCTAAGGTTGCTTAACGTGCTATGGAGAGGGCTTAGTTGCGTTTCCCTACGCGATAAGATCTGCTGGACATATAGTGCGTAGAACTGATGGCTGGTGTGCGTTGAGATTTTCTTTTGGCGTCATACGGTAAAAGTAGCATAGGCCGATTCCCAGCCATATAGATTCATGACGCGGTTGAGATGGGCCGGTGGATGACAGTGACTACTGCTAAGGAGGCCTCCCCTGATGATTTCCACGCGGATCGACCGCCTGGAAATCATTAGGGAAGGCCTTCGTCCAGCAGTGGATATTTTTGGCTATAATAATGATGATGATGATGAATCGTAATGTTAAATGTTGCTTTCCTAGTATAAATTGTGTTTCATATTTAAGGTTATGAATAGGTGCAATCCGGCAATCTAGATTGCTTTGCAAATATTAGACGTGCGGTATCGTATCCTGTTTTTTAGGACAACATAAATTAGGTTTCATTAAAGCACCTTAAAATATCCTTCCTTTTTATGGAAATGGCTTGTAAGCATAAATCAATTATACCATAAGCTAATGGCTTTTCAATTTGAATTTTTATAAGCAGGTAATATATCAGTTAATCTTGTGTGATATCGTTACATTGTATATGCCAATCAAAACAAAGTATACACAATTCATAAGTTAATTTGGCAGCAAATACTTGTGTGATTGTTTAATTGCTGGGCATAATAATGTAAGGTATTTAAGATATCCAATATATACTGTTGTCCTGAGGGACGAGCACAGTGCCAAGTCGTTGTGGCGCGTACTTGTGGACTGAAATATATTAATATATATTTTTTAATATTTGAACACAACAGGAACGGGATGTAATGTTAATAGCAATACCAAAATTCTTCGTCATTTTTACATTTTAACTTAAACTGTAAAATACAATTTATCTATATAATATTTATCACTCACCGCTCAACGATTAACCTTGTAGCTTGAGTACCTATCATATCTTAGGTGCCACCCAATTAATGTAGGGAGAATTTGAGTTTTTCAGGTATTTATGCTTTTTTGTACATATAAACGGTCATTAATTAATCATATAAGTCGTAATTAATCAACTAATCTGATATCAAAAAAGCTGTTGTTAGTATGGCGAAAACTTCATACTTAGGTAGTTAATATTTTCAAGACAGTGAAAAAGTGCTAGTTTGCCATTTTTGAGCTAAATAGTTAAAAAAAGCAGTTTACCTGCACTAAATTTGCTAGATCTAGCCCTAAAACTTAGGTAAAGTTGCAAGCAGTGACCCATAATGATTTAAGTGCGGAGTGCTGCCCAATACGTCGTACGTAAGTGGGGGGGCACTTCCAATTGCCAAAGTGTCATACTTCTTAGGGCAGGAGCCGAGTGCAACGAACAGTATCCACAACATCGTAGAGACAGGGACAGCGCATGATCTTACATATATTTATAGCCGCAGAGCTCATAAATCTAAAACTATCAATACATCACACTCATACAGTCCAACTCTGTGCCAGTCGCTGTGGCCGAAATCGTTCAGGTAATTAAAAGTAATCGTTAGTAATATATTAGTTAATAAAAGTACGAATCGTAGATCCAGATAATTTACCTAGTAAAATTATATATGTCTCGGGTGACGGGTGCAGTGCGGCGTTGATGGAGAATAATAACTGTCTATCAGTTGTTGGTCTCCATTAATGGTACTCTGTCATGGTCAGGCGTTTCACTTACCATCGGGTAAGCGTCCTGATCGCCCTGTATACTGGTAACATAAAAAAAGTAAGAAGTGTCGAAAGTAAGATTATTTTTTTACATAGAACGTGATATTTTATCATAGAGTAGAATCAATAAAACGTGGCGCCCGAATGATAACACGCGTGAATCATAATTTTATGTGCACTATATATTTATTTTATAATTGTACAAGTATACTTATCACTTAGTCTCGTAACTTATATATATATTTATTTCTTGAAAGGAGATATTTGGCCACGCTTTGATCGCAGGCGATGCGATGTACTTTGTTATCTTAGAAGGTTCATTCACACTTGACATTCAACTTTCATAATGATAATTAAGAACAAATACCGATCTATTTATGTGAACTGTATAAAAAATATGATTAAATATTAAGGGATTGCGTAAAAACTTAACATGCTGCGACGCCGATAACACGTATAATCAGGAAAACATTGATTATAGACGATGTTTCACCTTGGTAATGAAATATTTTCTGTTATCTCTGTGCGTGATAAGAATGTATGTCTATGGCATGTGTTTGAGGGTCATGTTTTGCGCTATTATAGCGTTTGTTACTTATGGTAGACTCGACACTGAGTCGTCTAGGTTACCAGTGCAGTGCCAGATGTTATTCCATGAAACAGGATTGGCTACATCCCCATTGTAATTGAGACTATTTAAACTGTTAACCTTATTTAGAAACTGCAGTGTACCGTGTTAAGCCCAAGAATGCACCACCCATCTCAGTAAATCTTTGGTAAAGCAAATTAAGATGTTCCGTTGTGGTTGTTTCCAGACGCAGATGAGCGGTGAGCGCACGGGGCCGCAGTGCGGGCTCACGTCGTTGCTGCCGATGTCGTGTCGCGGACGCGCGGCGGCGTTCGCGCGCGACCTCCACTCGCGCCTCCGCAACCTCGGCGCATCCCACGACGACGACTGCGAGAGCAGCTGGCTCGCTCGCGACAACACACAAAAGAGACCCTCCACCTCCTCGGGCCAACGGGACCTCGACACCTTCTACGACTTCGAGCTCGAGTGCGAGAGTCCCTCCAGTCCCGTTGACGAGTTCGAGCCCACATTTACAGAACGATCCCCCGCCGAGGAAGAGCCGCCGTTCTACGATGTCGACTCTGACCCGGATAAGGAACAGAGCAAACTCATGCTACAATCGTCAGACAAAGTCAGAAATGGATTCAAATTCTCCACTGCCTTCTACTCGGATTGCTCACCAGTAAAACTACAACCTGCCCCGCGTGAGAATGGACACACTGACAAGCCTTTGTATTCGCCGATTACATTTGAAGGGTGTGCACGTCAAAATAGCTTCGATGAAGTGGATAATGCTGCATGCCTGTCAGCGATACCCGATATAGAGCGGCTTAGTTTACCCCAAAAATTAGGCTCAACCCTCGATAGTGATTCGGAATTCGAATCGGCTAAGAGCGATCCTTCTGATCTCGGTGATGAAGTTTTTCACAGTGAAACAGTTTTGGAAAATGGCGTTGTCGACGGTGTAGACAATCTTTCAATTGCAGAATTTGAATTACCCGTCGAGGAAGACATATCAACTGAAAAAGAAAGTGAAAATCCCACAGAAACAAGCGACAGTCAGCCATTGGAAATAGTAACCAGTGAAGTTCCTAAAGAAAAAGAAGCGTCACCGGCGCCGGAAATCGAACCTACACTATTAAATGCAGACATCAAACAAGAACACGACGATGAAGATGAACGACCACAGAGAGTACGTCGTTGTTCTTCATTGAAAACCGGTAAAACCCCACCAGGAACGCCCGGTCGTAAAAAAATTGTTCGGTTTGCAGATGTTTTTGGGCTCGATTTAGCGGACGTGAAAACGTTTATGGATGATATTCCTGTTATTCCAAAATCAGCATACGATGATCTCACAGGTTGTGACTTCCAAAATTCCCCTCCAGTGCGAAGCCCTCCTCGACTAGGTGCTCTAACACTGGTTCCTTTGTTCCAACTACCACGGGACGTGACAGATAAATTAGAAGCATCCACCGTGTGCCTGGAAAGTGCGCGTGTGTGCGACGGCGTTCATGTTACAGTGTGCGGTTCCGTGCGCGTGCGCAACTTGGACTTCCATAAAACCGTGCACATTCGGTACACAATGAACCATTGGAAAACTTATACCGACCTCCAAGCGACTTACGTCCAGGGCTCGTGTGACGGCTTCTCGGACCGGTTCCAGTTTGTGCTGTACGCCCCGTCGATACTGTCGGGGCAGAGGCTGGAGCTGGCAGTGCGGTTCCAATGTAAAGGGCAACAGTTTTGGGACAATAACTGCGGAGCGAATTATTGTTTCGACTGCTTAGCGTTAGGTGCAAATGCGGGAGCGAGTATGTCGCCGCCGGGGCCGCTGCATCCTACCGTGGACTGGCACCCGTCGTTCTACTGACGCAGCCCGGGGATCCCGGGCGGGTGAAGGTGTAGCGGGACGGAAGGCGGTCGGGAAGCCGGGGCTCCGGCGGCGTTCGCGAGCCCTGCCGCTAGTCGCATTCCCGTGCCGGTCCCACGCGCTCTCCAGCGCGAAATCCTGAATCATTGAGGCTTAAAGATGTCAAGCGTTTTTGTGATATAAAGTAGTTTAGGTGTAGATGTTAATACAACGAGCAAACGACTCGTACAGAGTGCCATTTGCAATAACGACGTTTATAAATATATATTTTCGAATTTCGGTTTAGAAGCTACTTTAATTGTGTAGATTAACGGTCCTGACGGACAATAAAAGTTGATCCTTCGGCGTGGCGCTAGCGAGCAGGTGTGTCCGGGGCGGGACTAAGGGGCTGCCCAAACTGTTCCCTTGTACATAGAATGAGAGATATGAGATATGAATGATATTATTAATATTTTAATACAATTTTTACAAAACTATTAGCCTTATATAATTGTTTATGTATGTCAAATTATGTGCGAAAGCATCACTTATGTTATTAGAGCGAGATAATTCACATTAACGTCTTTATGGACAGTAGATGATACCTATGGTTTATATTGAAGACACAATATCATCGATCCTTTGTTAGAATTCTAATGATGTTTATCGAATTGTTAATATAAGTATGCGTGCCGACGTAGTCGAGCAAGCATTATGTTATACCTAACGTTTATGAAACCCCTTATGAAAGTTTTATGCATCCTACATATAAAGGGAATTGTCTAACTACTGTTTTATATTTCCTATGTACAATGATGTTATCTGCCTATGTATATTTTATATTTTTATATATGGATACATGACACTTCCTGTATAAGAACTGATACATGGTAATAATTGTTGTTTCGTTTCAAGATTTTTATCAACAAGCCTATTAGAAATTACTAAATTAAATTATTTGTTAGACGTATATTAATAAGCAATAATACAATATTATTTATTTATTGGGCCGATCTTTTGTATCTTATATGTACCTGAATTCTTAAAATGTGGCCATATTAATTTTACGAAATGATGTGCGATACCGCTGTCCTATTCAACACTGTAATTATAATATTGTTACTATTTGACACCCGTTTTATGAAATAACTACCCTAATAAATTAATGTGCATAATTTTAATCATGGTCTTTTACTGGCATGTTTGTTTTAACCTTTACTTTATTTTAATGCTTTCACGGCAAGAAATCTTAACAATGCAAAATTCTTTGTTTGTGACGTTTTAAGGCGTCTCAATTCGTTAATAGTATGTCGTAGTCCAAAGCTAGGCTTACGGCGTCCTAATAGATAGTGAAGGGCTTTGCCATAATGCACACCTAGCTCGGGAGGTGATTTTGGCTTTGGATGTTTAAATTGGATGGGAGAGCGCTGCTCTCTGTTTTCTGCTGATTGTTTTGTTCCTAAGCCGCCTTTTACGGCACCCACAGTAATAGTATGGTGGGTCACTGTTAGATTCTAGATAAGGGAATAAAATTAAAAAGCAGCATTCATTAAAATTTCTTAACAATTTATTTAAAGGCGAAATATATCACATTTATTGGATGATACCGAAATAAATATAATTACTCTTACAATAAGGTACTTAATATTATTTTTACATACCTATTAAATTAAAGTAAACAACAATTATAAGTTTATAAAAAGAATTATCTACAGGTCTCGCCCTAGCTTCCGATTGTAGGAGACAATGAAATAATAGTTTACATTAATTCAACTTTATCAATATTAATTATCGTTTAGTGAGAATACAACCCTCGAATAAAGCTCAAGATGGAAGAGTCATTGGATACAAGGTGGTTTATGCATGATAGATTTATTATAGAAAACTTCCGAACTTAAAAACTCCTTATTTATTTCAACAAATACATTCGTAGTTGTTTCATAAATAAAGCTAACTAAAATTACGTTTACAATATTGAGTTACTTAGTACAAATAAAATAAATTTCGAATGTAAGGACACTCATTTCATCCATAATTTCATTTTATTATGATGAAAAATCTATTGTTTATGACGCTTTAAAGCGTCTCGGTCAAGGGATTAATGTATAAATTCTAATCTGCCAAGTCGAGCGCGAAGCAAACACTGCCGTACCATCCTTTACAGGATAATAAACCATAATAATAAAGTAATCGCAGTAAGGAAACTTAGACTTGGCACGTCTTTGTCTTGATTTCATTACTTTTTAGAGATAATCAAGCAGCTCCATCGAGACTTGGCTAGTTTTTTTACAGAATGTTTTTGGTGGGTACCTTATACACCTTCCACGTAATCATAAAAAACCTATTATGATATTCATATTATAGAAATACATATAAAACATATGACGTACAAAATGTATACTAACAGTTAAAAGTAAATTGAGAATTTGAGCTAACACTATAAATTCACTCGACTGTCCATACATTGGAACTGCAGACAGCTGCGCTACACTAACATATTGTTTTTAGATAACATTAATTAAGAACACATCGCATTGTACTTACCTACAGTTAAAAAAAGGTGACTCCTTTTAATACATTTCTATGTATAATCTCTCTGAATATAATGAACCCTTCATATTTACCTATAGTGTTCTGAGCGTTAAGATCTATGTGTTAAAAGATCAAGATTTTTTGAAGAAAGATCGTAAAGGTAAAATATATATTCTGTAAAGTATTTGTTAGTTGGGTGGTAAATTTAAAAAATATAAGAATAAACATGTTAAGGTGGCCTTATTGGTCTTACACCATACGAATCGATGAAAAAGACGCTCTAAGCCCTTAGCCCTTTTTTCTAGCAAGGAATGGATTCAATGCCACCATTCAGGTATCTTTTCTGATTACATAGGTATTTCTACTTCTCAGTCTTTAAGAAAACGCGGAATAACATCGTCCGGGAGAGCTAGTTTTACAATTGACTGATTTTGATAATAATATAATTATTTATATTTGTACCAAAAGTTAGTTTTTATATTTATTAAATGAGGCCGAGATGTTTTTTTTTAATTAAGCTATTCAATATTCATAATTAAATCTATTAGCTATTTTACTATGTTAAAAATATAAATAGGAATCTGAGATTCTAATGAAACGCCAGGCATACAATGCTGTAATACATTTTAAGTACTCGTTTCCCCGTCCTAAAATAGATATTTTTATTGGTGGACAAAGTAACCATTAGCTATTCATATTCGTCTATCCATTAAACTTTTTAATTTGTCAATTAAGTTATGTTATGACCATCCTAATTTGTATCCATTTATCAATAAGAATAGGCCTTAGACTCTCGTTCCTAAATTTAGCAACAAATATTGAAAGAGACTCAACAGAATGAATCATTACACCAACACGCACTAATTACAACAGTCTTAATGTTGATTGGTTATTCACCATACTCTATAGTC
Organism: Leucinodes orbonalis; assembly: GCA_019425675.1. Taxonomy (NCBI): domain Eukaryota; kingdom Metazoa; phylum Arthropoda; class Insecta; order Lepidoptera; family Crambidae; genus Leucinodes; species Leucinodes orbonalis. The sequence continues at coordinate 61,813 of PQWD01012035.1, forward strand.
TATGGCCTTCTGGACATTATCTGCGCGCGTCTTCTTCGAGAGTCCTGGTGGTCGGCGGTGTAATAGCTGGATCACGTAGAGCTCTCAGCTGCAGATGAAGCCTCTGCTTGCAGAATTCATAGAACTCGATTTCTTTGTGAAATCGCGCGAACTATTGCTTCACTGCTTCAGAGACGGCGTTTGAACGCGTGCGGTTTATGCGGTTGAATGTGTTCAGTTCCTCTGCAAAAATATAAATTGATTCTTGCTTATTTACGAAGTATTTAGATATTGAAAAATAAGATTCTTATTTGTGGAAATCTAAAATAAGAAACAAAGACTACTACCACACATATTGCAAGACACAAGCGCCTGAATTGAAGATAGCAGCAATTACAAATGCTTACACGTGCAAGTCTTCCAGTGTTTCTAGTCGGTTTTTGAGTATAAGATAATAAACATTGCAAATATACCTCATAAAAGATACAACCGTGTAGGTTCTAAACATCAGAGTAAGAAATTCTTCAGTTTACATTTTAAGTTCACAAACATATTAAATAGGTCATCATCTCATCAGCTCATTAAACGTCCCCACGAGGGCACGAGCCTACCCGTATAGGGTGATTAGCCTTAGTCGTCACGCGGGCCCAGTGCGGATTGACGACTTCACACATAACCTTAGAATTCACACATAACCTTAGAATAGTGGAGTGTAGAATAAATAGGTCATATAACTATAAAATAACACATGCGCGTAGGTTCTGTACATCTAAGAAAGAAATAGCTGATACGAGTTTATTTTAATATTCTCCTGAAAACAGAGGATATCCCGCTTTATTTAAATACACAGTACCTAAACAATCGAATCATTGACGTTTTTATAGGGAACTTGTCATATCATGCTATTACACTGCTAATGAAAGTCATTTAATGCCAGGCCTTCTCATTTAGATATTTAAAGAATGAAAGTCATTTAAAGGCGACTCTTTATCAAGCAGTGCACGTTATAGCTGCAAGATTAGAATTTAAAACCAATCATCTAAAAATCCATGCTGAGACATGGGCTTCTTGCCTGATCACGCTAGGACCAATCAGTAACAAAATAAAAAATCTATTAAAAAATAAGGAAAAACAATTACCCCAATACAATTGCAGGGCTCCATTGAAGAACCGCGGTATGTACCTCTCGAAGGCCAGAAGCGTGGAGTTCATGTCCTCGAGTACCCCCACCACGGCATACTGCTGTTCCACCACACGCTTGGCGCGCTGTAGAGCTTCGCGGCTGTTAAACGGCCTGGAATCATGCCAATGGCACATTTTTTTTCAAATAGAAACAACTTCAACATTGTTTTTCATCAGTCCGACTACCTCACAAACACCATAAATACTCGTAGCATTTACACAAAAAATCATCAGGTCATATAGGTATTACGAATTCCGTAGTATGGTCAGGCTGATGAAACCATCTACACTTAACGCTGAACACGTTTAACATATTTTTCAATTTAATTGCAAAGTAAATAATTAATATCCACTGACATTCACACAGCGCCATCTAGCCCCAAACCAAGCACTGTAATATGGCTACTAAACAACGGATAAAAATACTTATATACTTTTTTTTGTAAATACGTACATATTATACATAGAAAACACCCAGACCAATACAAACAGACATGTTCATGCACACATGCCATAACACCAGATGTGTCGTCGTAAATTAATTACAAATGATTTCTAATTATGATATTTTTAAAAAGTATTTATTGTAATGTTTGTAAAGTAATATTTAAATGTCTAGTTATTTAGCTACACTTTAACATTAGGTTTTAATCTTGTAATGATTGCGTACGTAAGTATTGAAAAAATAAATATACAGTAACTGTCCTGTCCCTGTCTCTCACTATGGTGAAGTCAACGTATGGTAATACTTACGTGCACTGGGGCTCGTGTCCGCAGAAGAAGAGTGTCTGCCGGCGGTGGTCGCCAATGCCTTCGTGAGTCTCGCCTTCCACGTATCGGCATTCCCTATCGCCGCTCAACACACAGGTTTCGAAGTCCTGAAACGACAATAAAAGTGTTTCAAACGCTGTCTGTGCTTCAATTTCCTTGGAATTCTAAACAATAAAAAAAATCTTTGCTTAAATACTTAGTTTTATTGGTAGTTAGTTTCAAAAATACCTTAGTTATGTTTTGACTGGAACATCGACTAGGAATTTTCTCACAAATCATTATTTTAAAATTAAGTTCGTGCTTTTAAAATAAAAGAAAATATCCTCTATGCTATAAAATAATTAATTAATATATTGAAATAAATTTGGCAGTATTATATACGTAAATTATTTACTACTGTACTACTCTATATTTTATTATCATAATAATAAACATTTTTAATAATAATAATAAAAACTTATATAAAATATGGTCAATACTTTTTCAGGTCTTACGAACTTAATGTGCGAACATACTCAGGTCTTACGAACTAATTGGCGAACATACATGTTTTATCGATCTATTGATGTGCAAATGTTTCGTCATCATGCCATTAATTTATTTTATTCTTAATTAAACATAGTTTAAAACTTCATTATAATTATCATATAAAATGGCGCATGACATGAAGTTTGTCGTTACCTCAGGTAATAAATAAAGTCGCGAATATTGTTTAGACAACTTGTGCAATTAGAACTGAAAAAGGAATGATCCGATTCCATTAAAATAAGGTGTTATGCGCATGAAAAGTACCTAACGTGCCTCTGGAAACCCTACGAAGAAGAATTGTAAAGTCACATATAGATGTCGCTAGGGAACACAAAACCTTTGGAAGGCTTGAGTAGGCAGATTTACTACAATATTCATATCATAAGTGTACTATAGAAAATGTTGGGTATTGTATTGCGGTTTTTGGAATCCTAATTAAAGAAAGTCCCTTTACGAGTATATTTCGGTATGTTTTTTTAACTTTTGTAACAGGCTTAGGTTGCGTAACATACCTGGATATATGAAAAACACATATTACGAAATTTATTTCAATAAATATATTACTTGTGAAAATTTTTAATTGCAGAATATGAGTTACAGCACGAAGAAAGCCATAGTTATCGACGAAATCAATGTCCACGAATATGAAACCTACTCATCGCATAAAATTTTAACAGTTTCATAATTTTTTTTTTAAATATATCACTATGTGGAATAATTCGTATATCAGCGTTATCTTAATAGCTGTCATTTGCTTATTTAATCCGTTATTTATTCACCGTTTTTTGGTTACTGTTAGAGCACGAGCCACTTGTCTGTGGTTTCCCGCAAAATTACTTTTATTTATGTCACTAACGTTTAAAATACTCACGTTCAGAGTATTACTAAATTCGTTTATGAATAAATATATAATATTGCAATAATCACTATGCTCCCGATACACTTAAAAAAAACATATATTGCCAGAAGTCTAAGGGCTATGGGATTCTCTTACGGTACGCAACTGCAATCTTTTGTTTGACTCCATAAAGTCCTTAACTGAGTAGTCGATCTATTGTTCATACTCATTTGAATAAGATTTCCCTTCACAGATTGTACGTCGGTTTTCTTTGACGACTCTTTTTAACTTTCCAAAGCGAGTTTGGATTCTATTCGCACGCATATAATATTAATAATATTATTAATCTTTTAAACACATTTTAAGCAGGCGATTTTATCGTCGTCTTAATACTTTTAAAGATCTTCACACCGTTTGATTTAAAAGGGTATTTTCATATGTTTTACCTGTAATTTTGGTATTTATATTATTATCATTAAATAATGGAAACGTAAAATAGTTAAGAGACAAACTCCAGAGCAAGCAAAAACGATGTCTTATTGAACATCGATTCATATCAATCTAGCCAATCTTACAAAAACATCTGTATCATCTTATTCGTGTAAAAACTAGTAGCATGATTAAATGAACGGTCCGTGTCATCCATCAGACGTTTTCACTCATTGTCAATAATTTCAAATTATATTGTTACATCGCCGAACCACGATGTAAATTTACTGGGGAGTGGCTGTTAGACAAAACGTATTGAACGAAATAACTGCAACTAGACCAATACCTATTTCCAAACTCTAATTAAAACGTCAACTTTTTTGTTGCCATAAAACTAATTTGTTTTTTGCTTTTCTAACTAGACGGGTAACATTGTCAGATATCTACCTACGTGGGGTACTTGCGCATAAACATTGTTTAACAATAGACTTATAATTAGCTCGGAAAATACGTACACACGTTTTGCAATAATCGATACTATTAATTTGTGTAATGTGCCGGTGTGAGCTGTCAGGGCAATGGCTGCGGGTTGTGAAAACAATATGTATATTAAGTCTGCAACTAGTTCTCAAGACGGTATACTATTGATTCTAAGAAATGTATCGATCTAATAAAACCTATATTTTACTTTACCTTAAGATATGGTAGTTATTTAACATTTCATATTAGTATTGAAACGGCACAAACATACGAAGGGGATAATCAACTAACTTTCGCACTCGTATGAAGTTAACATTTAACAAACACAATTTATTGTAAAATAAAATATCCACTGCCATTAACTTAGCACCTATTTAGGGGATAAACATTTTTATTTAAAAAGTATAAAATCGAGCGTCTTATGTTTTTAGTTTTTGTTCTCAGAAACTACGAATAACAATATGCTACTGTATAAGGGATTTTCCGCATAGCTATGCATTAGGGGAAGGCCTGTGCCACGCAGTGGAACGTAATAGGCTTATAATGATGATGATGAACCTATTATTCCTTATCAACTATAACCAAATACGTTACAGTTATTGAGAGTTTATATGATTAAGCTTCTACAGCGGAACTTTGACTTGTCATTAAAGAAATACGGATTATGACTGTGCAGAAATATATGCGAGGTGATCGGAAATACCGACATACATATAGTCATCACGAAATATCGAATTATACCCTTCACGAGAGGTGTTCTCATTAACAAATTTAATTTGCCACTTATAACCTATAGATTTGATCGTGATCAGTGATTTTTCCATGGTATGTCGGTCGCGTTTGCTGCCGCTCGTGACTGTATTTTGAACTCGGATGTACCCTTAACGGGACCAAATTTTGAAATAAAAATCTCATCCTGCATATTTGAGATAGTTGCATTCACCAAATAACGCTTTTGGTCGTTAGCTCTGTGTTGGCTGAATCGCGGATTCGATCGCCTTCCAGACTATTTCGGCGCGACTATATTTTTTTTATAACGACAAACTTAGTTAATTATCTAGTATCAATGATGTGAAAAGTATACATTCGTGATAATACGCTCTCAAAACAACCGAAAAAAGTGTTCCAAATGCAGCGACAGCACACATACACATATTTCAAATGAGCGTTCATTTACCTTAACAAAGAGCCTTCAACTGTATTCTCTTTGGCGGTTCGTTTTTGAGGCACGGGTGGCGTATTTACCTTTATATATACAGAATATCATTGTCTAGTATCTACAATACATGTCGCCAAATGTCACCTGTGTTATATTCTAAAACCTCTTAAACTTTGAGCCTGTTATGTTGGCAATCATTAAGAAATGTCTTAAAATAGAATGTTGTCTATTTCTAAAAAATAATGGAGTTTTAAAGCGACGAAGCTGGGATCAACTCTGGCGCAGTTAGCGAACGCGCGCGTGACCAATTGTTGGCCGGTTGATCCGCAAATTGTCGTGCATATACTAAGCATGGCACCGAAGGGCGATTAGGCAATTTTGAAGGGTTATTAAGATAACAGCAAAATCTAACTCAAAATATCTCAATAAAAATACTTATTTTGTGAAATTAATAGGAATTTTAAAAGAAAAATAAAACACAACAGGTATTGTATATGAGTCCAAAGAGGGAAGGTGCTTATAGTATAGAACTGGCAAGAATACAGCGGATAGGAATATTGTTTAACGTTATGTGCTGGCAATAATTTAAATAATTTTATTCAATATAGAATATCCATATTGAAGACTAATAAGAAAATATCTATACTAAGTCAAAATTTTGTTTACAAACGATAGCTTAAATGGCATACATTTAAATTCCCAACATGAGTTCATAAAATCTGAGAAGACTGTCTGAATTTCACAAAAATACGACAGCTTGTGGGTATTTCGTGTACTTTGAACTCTCTGTACTTATATGACTAAAGTGAGCAATCACTATGAGATAATGAACAGCGAACACCGATCGTAGCCGGCGTGATGCACAGATAGCCTAGGGGCGGCTAAAAAAAATGCAATCACCTTTTTTGTTATCGTGTATTTCTGAATCGGCCGAAAGAAGCTAATAGCCACTTTGGATACTGAATTCGTTTCACAGAAGCTTTTCTGCTTCGTTACTGATAAATCGCTAGATTAGATCTATTAAATCAATTTATTAGTTTAAATTTCATTTTCGAAGGAAAAAAGGTAATACCACTCTTTCAAATTTAAGTATAGTGTTTATTATTATATGAAGGAAAAGAGCAACAATGTTTAGGGTCTATGTGGCTGGTCTTAGTCTTGCAGTGAAAATTATGACTAGTTGTTAGATAAATTAGACTTGGACGTTTTTTTTACGGTGTTTGTGTTTACAAACAGTACTTACCAATTTAGTTCTACTTTATTTTTTGATCTGACAAGATTACAAATAGTTTATCGTAAAATTTCTTCCACTAATACATCTTCGGCATAAAATTTTTAATAATCAAATGAAACCTGTAAATTACCTTTTTCAACCATGCCGGATCAGGCAACGGTAAGTCTGGGAAAGCTCGCTTTCGCTCCACGTAGTACCATGGCGCTCTCACGTAATAGTACCAGGAGATGACACGCTCGACGGGGTCCCGGACCACGTTCACGTAGATTGGAGACGGGTAACCAAACCTGAAACAGATTTGTTTATTCACAGTAACTGTTTTTTTATCATTTACTGTTACGCGGAATGGTTACAACAAACGTGATTATTAAAAACTTAAATAGAAAAAATACTGTCAGGGGATTCTTAAAACAAGATTTATTCACTATATTCAATCTCTCCTCCGTTAAATAATCAGTTTTTTTTGTATATTAAAATTTTTGAGGACATAACATAAACTAAAGTGACTACATTATTTAGACGTTATGTCTGTTTCACAAAAGTAAAAAAATTAAAATGGGAATTCCTTAACCATTACATTTATAAAAATGGATTAATTATTTTATATCATTATTTTTTGCATCACAGACAGAATCACTGTCAATTGTTCACCAGGTTCATCATTTATTTAGTGCTTTATATTAAATTAAATATACATTTCGTGAGTTTTTGCTAATTTTTTTAAGCAAACATTACCACAATGTGCTCGTGTTGTAAAAAAGTGTCTAGTGCTCAAACTCTATTTATTCGAACAAGCATCTGTAACGTCAAGAGACTTTTTTCGAATATGAATAATCCCGCAGGTTCTTACTGTTTTTAGCGTTCCACCTCTAACGGCTCCCACTGACCTTCGCAAAGTCATCGCTCCAGCTGGCGACCGACACGGCGTTTCTTAGAACGTGATCTTCATTCATAACATTTTTTTCAAATGGCTGTCAGTTCTAAGTATTTTGATGCCAGTACTTTGCCACTTAAAAGAAATTCGTAGATGGTAATTATTTAAACTTTACTTAACGTGACAGTGAAGTCAAACAACACGAAATCTCTTATATTATTATTATGTTTATAAAAACATTATCTGCTAATCATCCCATAACTATAATGTCTCCCTGAAGAGTAGGCTTTCCCACTAAGCATGGCTTTGGAAAGGTTGGACCGGAATCCATTATGTGGTCCCAAATACAGACTGGTAGGTGTAATTACTACGATATCCTAAGAAAGTAGCCGGGTCCAACGGCCCAAAATTCATTTCGAAGCACGAAAGGATATAACAACACTACTAGGTGCTAGACTCTGTACTGAGTCGACTAGGTAGGTACCTACCGCAGTGCCAGATATTGTCTCGTGAAACAGAAGTGTTTTGCACTTATGTGTTTCGGAATGAGGGAACTGTAGTTAGTAACATTACCGGGTATAAAAATCCTACATCTGTTGTCTCAGTTGTTGTCCTTGTTGGTCTCAATCAATGCCACTTTGTCATGGTCTGGCGTATCACTTATTCAGGTGTGCGTCTCGACCGTCCTGTACACTATGTTACAAAAAAAACTTTTTCCGTAATCATCCGAATACAGAACCTTGCGATAATGGCTTAACTTGCATGCACTATCTTCAATCGAACGCGCTAGCCAGTCCGCCATATATGCGCATAAAGTGAATTGCAGAAAGGTACAGGATTTTTATCACGAAATTTACACTTTTACTTCTAATTTTAAATTGGATAAAAATGTTTTTATTGTCTATAGGTATGATTGGTAAATATTGCATTTATATTATGTATTTATTTATGTATGTCAAAAATATATTCTAAAACTACTTTTCATTCCGATGACACTAATTGTAAAGGCCCTAATTACTTATTATTGTTAAAAGAGCCCTGTTATCGGGCCCCTTATTCTCAGCAATCACGCCTGCACGTGCTTCTATTGTATAATTACAGGTAATAAGGAGTCTCTCTAATCACCACTGAGCAATTAATGTTTGATACATTCATCATGCGAGCACTTCACTAGTGTTGTTGTTTGTTCATCGACATTTGGCTAGATTTATTTTTTAATTTATGAGTTAGGATATGCTACTAAATGAGATTAAGAAATGGCGACGATAAAACGTGTTTTAGGCACTACATATTATTTAAAATTTACAAAACTCTTGAAAATGGCGAATTGGCTATTGAACTTATACAATTTCGGTGCATTTTATAAAACTAAAATAACAATCATCCTTATACAGGCCAAGACCTTAATATTGGCTAAATTAAGATTAATTAATTGACTGGCCAACACCAAGGTATTTTACTTTCATATATTTATGAAATTCATATATTTAAGAACTTTAATGCATTTAATGTTAAGTGGCATTCTCTTTTAGTTAACCTTCGAGACATTTAGTAATAATCTTAATAATTGCGTGACATTTTCATTTTCGTAAATTAATATTAAAGACGATTAATTAATAATGTGAAGCTGGCGTCTACATTTGGAGACACTAGTCACCTTAACGATTGATTTCGAATACTACGTAGAAAAAATCAGAGCCAAAACTTTTTAATATATCAATAATATTAATGATCTTTCTTGAAAGTATAACGATATATCGACGATTTGGCAACACTACACTTGTTCAAATGCCGCCAATAGCGTTTCAGTTGCAGTGATTGATGTTTGCAAACGAGTTTAATTAGCAATGGGAATCTTATCAGGCGGCATCTCCGTGGACAGGGCATTTATTACTTCACAATTGCGATGCATTTAGAAATGGCGGAACAAACGTGACTTGTTAGCATAGGTTATTTATTATATTATGTATTTTTGTAATATATTTTGGATATGGTTATTAAAAAATAGTCAATTGAGACCTTTAATACTAGGACTATGTACTTTAAAGAAAATACAAATAAGTTTACATGAACATTCTTAAAATTAAATATCCACTGATATTCACACCGCCATCCAGCCCTAAACTAAGTATTAGTCTGCAACATGGATACTAAACAACGGATAAACATACTTTTATACTTGTGCAGTAAATACGGACATACTAATTTTACATAGAAAACACTCAGATCAATACATGTTCATGCACACAAATGGGGATCGAACCCGGAACCCTTGTGCCGACGTCTCAGCCATTACACCAGATGGAATTTATTTTACAATAGAGCACATCGGTAGTCATAATTAATAATTGTATGACAACGTAGTAATTAATCCGAATAGTAATTAAAGGAATGTAGTGTGGTGACAACAAAAGCAATTGTCACAATCTCTTAACGGAAATGCTGTAAGAGGCTTCTTAATGACAAAGCATCCAGCAGGGAACGGATTGCAGCACTTTTGCAATATACCGAGGCTTTGTAGGTATTTTACCTCCAATCCACTTTTATTGACAGGCTCGCATATTTATTTAAAACCCTTCACTGTCGAAGAGGACACCCTAATTCCACCAACAAAACTGTCATGGACTGTTTCAATATAACGGTGGTAAATTTTTAAGTTTGTTAAAAATACCCAATTATAGTGCTTGCTTAAAAGCGTCGGTGTCTCATTCGATTTCGACTGTTGCCTTCCGATCTGGAGGGTGCAGGTTCAAATCCCGTCACGTACCAATATCTTTTCGAATTTTCGAAACTATAGGTATATCCGACGTTCTTACCGTGAAGGAAAACATCGTGAGGAAACCTGCCTATAAAGAAATTCAAAGGTTATGCGTGACGTCGGCCTATGCGCACTGGGCCCGCGTGGACGACTAAGGCCATACACGGGTAGGCTTGTGCCCCTCGGTGGGGAAGTATAATGAGCTGATGTGCTTGATTTATGTCTCTGAAAATACCTGCTAGAGTACAAATCTGTTTTGTTTACCTGGTAAAGTTAGTGTAGCACACGTGCTTGATGTATGAAGATGGTGGTGTGTGCGCGGATACCAGGCTGACGAGGACTTGTTGGTCCGCCGGTGCCAGTCTGATGGTTTCCACACGCTGCACTGAGTCTCTGTGGAAACCTGAGTAATGAAAAGGAAATATATATTAATTTTGCTAGAACATATTTATATTTTTTGGGATATCAAGTTATTTTATCGTAGTACATTAATGTCAATACAGAAATAAATAGTATAGGAAGAGAATATATAAAATTTCTTACTAGCTGTAAATATTTAAAATTCGTTTACATTCATAAATTCGAAAAGACTTCGGTACGTGGCGGGGTTTGAACCTATACCCTGGTGTTGCCACCTTAGTTTTAGGGATAAGGCTCTTTGAGATGTTAAAAATGGGCTAGATGCAGCTTCAATAACCAACAAAAGATTTTGGTTATTGAAGCTCCATCTTTAAAAAATCGGCTTTATGACCAATGTAATAGCAAAAAGTACTTGTGGTGGCGAAAACTTCATACTTTGTAAAGAAGTGCTAGATTGCCCTTTTTGGGCTAAATAGGTAAAAAAAGGAGTTCACCTATACTAAAAAGTTCACCTACTATCTAGCCCCGGAAGGGTTAAGGAGGCAACACTGCTACATCCAGCTCTAAGTGAGCTCAGAATGAGCTACCGACGCTCACGGAGGCCATACGGCGGTATAATTCCTCCAAATTTAGTCCGTTCTTCGCAAACCAAAAACTTACCAAATTGATTCCTAATAGCTAATCGGCGCAGCAGCTCCATGAAGGTCTGGCTGCCGACCTTGGGCACTCGGTTGAAGAACAACAGCTCCATGCCAGCTCGAGCTGTATTGTTCAGCTCCCATGGTTCAGGCACCAGGAGTTCGTCCACGTATTCCTGTTCCACTTCTTGCTGCGACTCCTCAGGCTCCGCTTCGAGTGTGCGCTGTGGTTTACTGCGTTCCTGTGAAAAAGTAGTAATTTTTATGTAAGTATAATTCGTTACGGCGGCAAATCTTTGGGGTGGAGACCACGTCATGACAAGCGTAGCGTAGGACCCTCAGGCCCGATAAACCGACGACTTGCGAAAGATCGCTGGTGGAGGCAGACTAGATGGGGGGCCAGGGTATTTGTCTTAAAATAAGAAAGACCTCGAGCCGTGGACTGCGACTTGAAGAGAGAGAGCATATCATTATTCTTATTAATTGAAATAACACATTGCCAGATGTTCATATTTTAGCTTAAAGTTAGTTTAAAATTTATTTGTTAATTTGATGTGGCAAATAAAACATTTTCTTTCTTCCTTTCAAGATCCGAGTGTACTCTCAATTTTCCCGGTACAGGAAGCCTTAAACTTTTTTATTTTCTGTATCTTTTTTCTCTCCCTTTATACTTAAAGTCGGCAACGAACTCGATTCCCCTTCGGAGTTCCATAAGATTATTACTTAACACGAGGTGAACCTTCAACTTGTTTACCTACGAAAGGTTAAATAAAAAAGACAATTTGTTACACAAAATGTTATAGTTTAATTTTTTTATCCAATGCCATGTCTATTGTATATGGGAGAACTCACATGTGAATTAAAAAGCAATCAAGTGGGTTATATTTTTTAAATCAGTACGCCGCAGGCAAATTAGTCATCATCAGTGTTGCTAAGACGAAATTAACCATAACAGCGGTCCTAGGAATCTGAATACAGGCATAATGGATGATGTAACTACCTAGGCCATTGTCTGAATAGATGTATTATCCGTTCAGCCGCATGGTTAAGTTTTTGAAAAGGCCTCCCCAAAATTTGAAAAATGTTAAAAACAATGCGGACTGTTATAAGGAGAGTGACACTGTTCCCTTAAACATCCGTTGTTGGATAGGTATGTCCAACAGGTACAATATATATTTTTTGAGATTTAACAAACCAACCTGGATTTCAAGTTCCTTAATTTTAGATAGTGTCTCATTTGTTTAAAGTATTCCCCAGGAGACATCTATTATAATAGTATTTTTTTTGTAACTTGTTTCACTACAGTTGTATGAATATATCAAAATAAAGTCACAACACTAAGTCTTTGCCCGATTTAGAATCTTGAATATAACTATGATAGATACTAATTATGATAGCTTTTTTATATTATAAGTGAGCGGGTCGGTCAGTGCGCCTGTTGGTAAGTTGTACGACTGACCATGACAGAAATAGTGATGAAGAGAAATTAATAACAGTGCGTTGTCATTATTTTTCCGACAACACTGCCGAGATGTTGGGTCTCTTATAACAGGTACTTTTACTAGCTACCTACAGTGCACTCATCTCGAAACACAGATGTGCAAAACTCTCGTATTCCACGGGATGATATCTGGCAATGCGGTGGTACTTACCTAGACGACTCAGTGCCGAGTCTACCACGTAGTACCAGCTTGTAAAAATAATCATCACACGATCGATTCCGACTTGTAAAAGCTAGCAGATACTTTTTACTACGAGTATATCTCACGTACAAAATCTTCGTAAATTAATATAAAAGGCTCATAAATACAGGTCAATTAAGTAAATAATGAGACACAATGTTGTTTGATTTATAAAATATACCATGCACTAGACTGTTTATTTACATACAATGAATGCAGATCTTCGATAAGCAGCTTTTTCCTTATAATTGTCCATTTTCTTCATATATCCTGTGTTTAATTATTAAATGACTGGTATTATACCAAGATTTAACCTCTCATTGTGTTGTTCTGACTCAAGGGAGCTTGGCTAACAATGGGACAGTAATATGACTTATAATTAATAATTCATATGTTAATTGCTAAGGTACAAGGCTTGACAACTTAGCGGCTAGCGAGTTTGGCTGTCGTTCGCGAAAGTTAAGGAACTATTGTAATGGTCACTTCTCGGGTGGGTGACAAAAAAATTCTCCTTTTGTTCTTCTGAAGGTACTTTAAGCTATTGGTCTTTTAAAATTGGTATTGTGTGGTTGGATGCGGTTATGGTAACCTACTACAGGAATAATTTGTGTGAATGCCCGTGCTCTGCGTTAGCACATTAAACAATGGATTGATACAAATAAGGTGTTTTTTAAACCTCATGCTTAGCTCATATACCGAGGGGCATGAGCCTACTAGTATAGGGTATATAGGCCTTAGTCATCCAAACCGTTATTCAAAGGTGTCGGATAAACGTACATAATAATAATTTCGAAAATTCAACTATGTATTGATATAATAATAAGCCACCAACGCTCTACCGCAACGCGCTCAGTGTTGCCACCTGAGTTTTAGAAAAAAAGATTTTTGGGACGTCAAAAAGGGCTAGAAAGAGCTAGATTGAGCGTCAAAAGATTTTCTGTCCTAAAAATGCTGAAATAATCATGTCGTGAAGTAATTTTTTTTAGCTCGTCTAAAAAAAGGTCATCATGACCGATGAAATAGCAAAAAAGTACTTGTTACCATGTCGAAAACTTCATATTTGCCAACACTTCATATTTGACGCGCTAAAGCTGTTTGTACTAAAAACACCCTTTTATGCTTCATGCTACTATTTGCAACAGTTTTGATGTATAATTTAAGTATAAAAATATGTAGGCACCTGTGTAGTTATATTATTTTTCCAAATTGTAATACTTCAATAACTTTTGAATAATTTACACCTAATTCTTAAAGTTTTTGATGAATTAATTCTTATTTAATCTTATAAAAATATGGTATTATTTTTCTTATAAATAATTTTATCAGTGCTGCTGATATAACATTCTATTATAAAATGAAATACAAACAAAAAATAAAACCCCAAAATATGTTTATAATACGGTGAAGGAAAACATCGTGAGGAAACCTGCGCACGCCTGCGAAGAGATTCAAAGGTTGTGTGAAGTCGTCCAACCCGCACTGGGCCCGCGTGGACGACTAAGGCCTTATCACCCTATACGGGTAGGCTCGTGCCCCATCGGTGGGGACGTTTAATAAGCTGATGATGATGATGTTAATAATGAGTGTACAACATGTAGACATTCCTACAAACCCATATTTATATGAAAAAGATATAAATTAAACTGAAATTGAGGAAAAATGCAATTCTAAGTGGTATTAGCGCTTAAAGCGATCTCTATCCTCTCACAACATAGAACATAAACAAAAAAAGATCAGGAAATGATAATTTAAAATTAACGAATCATCAGCCTATAACGTCCCACTGCAGGGCCAAGGCCTTCCCGCATTGCACAGTTATCATAGCTGCGTCACATAGCATATTAACATAAATGGTAATATTATCATTTGTTGGAAGAAGCATAACATTCTTTAATAAAATACCACAAATCTTGCTGAATTGTTTGCTATCGATACGCTAAGAAGGAGTTACAAAATCTTTGTAATAAATTATTGTAAAGTTATGTGTAGGCAAATGACAAAACTCTGTACCACTGATATAAAAAGTTTAAAAGAGTGACTATCGCGTTTCTTGCCGGCTCTTCTCGAGGATCCTACTTATTCCGAACCGGTGGTAGAGTCATAAAAAATATAATAATAATAACGATTCAAAAGCACCTGTAACAGATTTATTTGAATAAAGATTTTTTGCTTTCTTTCTATCTACATGTACACAGACGAGAAATTACTCGCTGAAACTCGAACACAACCCTGAGGACATCTAATAGCAATCGCTCAGTAATGGAACTTATGAATGGTTAGCCTCTAGCTATTATTTGCAGCGCTCTATTCTAGTACTGTATGCGATGTACATCCATATAAATAAGGTATTTATCACCATAAATAAGATGTTGAGATAGCTAGCTCGGTCAGAATATATTGTAGTTATAATAAGTAAAGTTACGATTGGCAATCGCTTAAAAATACGTCAATATTGAGTTTTATTTTATGTCCGTAAGATACGTTTAAATTGTTTTAACTCTTTGAACGTCAGGAATCCAGAATATAAAATCTATTGTTTCTGACGCCTTTGTGTGTCATTGGCGTCCTTAGGGTTAATAAAGGCTAGCGGGATTCAAGCGGGCCTCACGTACTCGTGGGCCGTTGGATGATGCATTGTCAGTGCATTTTGATCAAAATACCTACAATGATGATCTGGAAGACGTGAGGGAAGCGCTGCAGCGACTCAAACCTAAGACTTCTGTGGCCCTGACGGTGTTCCACCTTTTTTATTTCGGGATTGTCGAGAAGTGTTAGCCGAGCCGCTTATGCACATATATAACCGGTACCAAAGGGAAGGGCGTCTTCCAATGTTGAAGGTTATAGACCGGTGGCAATCCTTTCGCCGCCGGCTAAGGTACTGGAGTCAGCAGTCCACAAGAGTTTGTATTTGCAGGTGAGTGCTCAGTTGACGGACTCGCAGCATGGTTTCCGCCCCGCGAGAAGCACGACCAGCAACCTACTAAACTATGTGTCCGACGTGGTGACCGCTGTGGACTCGGGAACCAAGTTGATGCTGCGTACTTTGATTTTAAAAAAGCCTTCGACCTGGTCGATAATGATGTGTTGCTAAAAAAGCTAGCATGTTCGGCTTTACTCCACAACTACTCAACTTTTTACTAGCTATATGCGGGATAGGCGTCAGTTTGTGGAGTACGCGGGTTGCATATCGGAGCCATATTATACTAGATCAGGCGTAAGTCAAGGCAGTAATTTGGGGCCTTTAGAGTTCATTTTGATGGTGAACGATTTACCGAGGGTAGTAAAAGAGGCGAAGTGTCTATTGTTCGCAGACGACCTTAAACTGTATCGAGAGATCAGAAATCAGGGTGACTGTGAAAAATTGCAGAATGATATTGATAATGTGGTGGCTTGGAGTGAGGAAAACAAGTTACAATTCAATACTTCTAAGTGTGTGACAATAACTTTCACGCGAGCACACAGCCCCATCCTTAACAATTACATGGTTGCGGGAGTCCCATTGACCAGGGTTAGGGAACTCAGAGATTTGGGCGTTTGCCTCACTTCAAGTCTCTCGTTTAAAGAACACATAGAGAGCATCTGTAAGAAAGCGTATCGGAATCTGGGATTCATTCTCCGCAGGGCCCACGGTTTTAGAAATATCGGGGCAGTGATAGCCCTGTATAACGCCTTAGTGAGAAGCCATCTCGAGTGCAATGCCGCCGTATGGGCACCTCATGAGAATAAGTATACACTCATGTTGGAACGGATACAAAATAAATTCATCGTTATTTATACCTTAAACAGTACGGAGTATACCCATTTTACCCATTAAAGTATCCAACATTATTCATATTGGTATGGTGGGATATAATGAGTTAAGAGTTAGGAGAGATATGGCTGTGGTTGTCTACATATTCCATGTGCTTAGAGGGAAGGTTAACACCCTGAGTTGCTAGGCAAAGTATATCTCAACGTGCCAGATCGTTACGCGGAGCGTCGGCGACGGCCGCGGCTGCTGGCGGAGGCGCGCGCGCGCACCGCATTGTTGCGGGAGGCGCCGCTGACTCGCGCCACACGAACTCTCAACCGATTGGCGGATCGGGTGGACATATTCTGCTGTGCTCTTTACGAATTCACTAGGGTTGCTTTGTTCACCATTTGTTATTATCAATGAACACAATTTTAATATAACATGTATTATCGCATTAGGTTAAGACCTGTAATGATAGTATGTATGTGGTAATAAATAAATAAATAAAATTTATCCACAAAAAAAATAAAGTTACTGACAAAGCTCGCCGGATCAGCAAGTTAAAGTCGCCGGCCATGTATACCACAGAGCCGATAGACGTTGGAGCAGCCTGGTTCTGGAGAGGATACCGCGTCCTGGACGTAGGACGCCTTCTGGCCTAGATGAGGAAAACGCAGGATATTTAGCGCAAAATAGGGGAGACCTATGTCTAGCAACAGTTGAAGAGAGGGAGAGAGAGGTTTTGATAGCAAAAAATAATACTTACAGCCCCTGTATGCCTCCGTATAGCTTCTAATGCTTCCTTGTACTCCTGCGCAGACGCGTAAGCATGTTCAGTGCGGTCCGTTGGAGTTTCTGTAACAAAAAATAATTACGAGTTTTATTAAACAAATACAAGTGAATCGGACTGAAATAGATTAATATAATTGATCTGATTTGATCTACTAATCTCTGACTGTAGTGTGTTCAAATATTTCTCTCCCTGTAGTGTCTTGTTTGGCTTGTTTAATTTTATGTGAAATATTTATTAATGTTTTCTTTCTGTCATTATTATCCCATGCGTGTTAATTATAAGTTATAAATTCAAATAAAGCGGTTAATATTGTCGGGTGTGTAACGTCACGTTTCAGCGCGTAGCAAATGAGTTTCCCTGTAATGTAATTTAAGCCTTTTGTTGGTAAAATATTTAGGTCGAAACGAAAATGTAACGGTCCGCCCAATTGCCCTGCCATGGCTCCCATGGTCGATTAAATTAAATCTGAGTCTTTTACTTTTTACACCTTTAAATAACCTTATTGTGCCAATGTGTTGAGGAATGTATCGAAATTAACAATACACTGATCCATGTCTGGATTTGGAAATAGTTAGTTATCACCTACAATAGATGACTCAGTATCGTGTAAAGCCATTTGACAATACAAACAATTGCTTTAGAAATATTATATGTATGTTAGGACCAATAATATAACCCTGTATAAAACCTGTTTCTTTAAGGATATGTAGGTATATAGCCATAAGCCAATCATTGATTTTACAGAATGTATTCTATAGAACAATGCACTTAACCCACACAACACGTCATAGTAAATTTAATATTTCGTGCTCTACTGCCACGGCGCGAATGTCCGCCAACTATTTAATTTCAATTCACCACAGTCCTCTGATTTTTGCAAATGAAGAAAAAAGTTGCCTACAATTAGGTTTGTAAAAGCTGCGGTTGATGACACTCGAACGAATCGGTCATCACAAATCGCATGATCACTTCTTAACACTAAATTCTACAGCTTTATTTATGTATCTAGATAGAATCGTAGAAAACAATAGTCTGTAAATATTTGTACCAAAAAAACTTTCGACTTGAAACAGAAATATTAAAATTCGTCAATATTTTTTGACAGAAATTTATGATTAAAATAGTAATTTAAACTAAAATATAAAATTAAATTGCGATTGCACCATAAACTTCAAAACAGAAATCCATTATTTCTAACGGTTTGCAACAAATATTGATGATTGACCATTTGGATTTCAAAAGTCAACCCGTGATCTACATTATTATCATTTCAAACTAGTAAATAGAGAATTGTAAAAGTAATTTTTGAGTGTAGGAATTTAAAAATTCAAATTAAGAGCGTCGGGTTGTGCGTGAAGTCGGCCAATCCGCACTGGGCCCGCGTGGACGACTAATTAAAGGCCTGTACACCGTTTATGGTAGGCTCGTGCCCATTGGTGAGGACATATAATGAAATGAGATAATGATAATGATGACGAAATTTAATTACATAGTCTACATTTAAATAAACAACTCATCAATCTGTCGGTAAATTAATAGGGGTAAGACAAGTGCTAGGGTAGGCGTATTGCCACAGGTTTCATTCGTGGCTCTATAAAGCGGATTCCTTCGCCATAAATCACTGCAAGCGTCGTTAGCATTGATTTATGGTCAATGCTTCAGACCGCTTGTGTCGTGGAGAAAATGTTATTAATCACTAGATATTTATTATTCTATCGTCTGTTGATTTTGACACATTTTTGTTTTGAATTCATATGATTTGTTATCAAGAACATTATTTCGCACCTTTCATATTATAGGGGCACAATTCGAAAAACATGAATGTTGGGAAAGCGCGTTTGATTGTTGAGCGCTTCTGTTCTCACAAAATCAGTCATACATAAAACAAAACATTGATTGCAAAATAATATAAATGCGTGTCGGGACCACAATTCAAAGCTAGGAGAGATGGTTGATAAAAACGGAGGACCGGGGTATCCCCCCCAGTAGATAGATTGAAGAAAGAGAAATACTAAAATACCTAGACCGTAGCGCCCTGCCATGAACACGGTACAATTAATGTAATTTTACCGTGCCATGAAAATAACTCAAATAATTTTTCGCTTTTTGTTATCTGACGAAAAAAGTACCTATGGTTTTCCATGATTTAGTTAAAGGTACACCAAAGTAAGTTTATGCATTCCCAGTAATGTAACTAAATTTAGAATTAAAAAGTTTATTTAGAATTAGGTATACAGGCTACACATACAAAAGATTTATCTATATATATAGCTCCATTAAACAAAATATGTCTTGAGTTTCTCTCATAGTTTCCAAAATCCTATTGTTTGCATTTTCTTTGTTAATCTGAAAGTAAATTAAAACGAGCGCCCTTTTATGTTGCATAAATAAGCAAATTTTGTGAGTCCATGTTTTCTATACTGAGATAAGTTTGTTTCGAACGTCGGTGTAATTTACGATAATTTGTGGCCGAGTAACCTTTTAGTACAAACACCTGAATAACAGATGTGGGTATGACGTGTCGAAATTACAAAACATCATCGCAAAACGAAGACAGCAAAATGATAGCAAACCTAAGTATATGTTTTTTTAAAAACAAATAAACGACTGCTTTTTTTAAATATATAAAAGCTTCTAAAAGGTTGTGATTACTATCGAGATAATCAAGTTAGAAAAATCGCATTTAAAAAGGCAAGTCATTTTAACATTATTCATTAAAGAGGTTGAACAATGTCTCATCATCATCAGCTCATTAAACGTCCCCACCGAGTGGCACGAGCCTACCCGTATAGGGTGATTAGGCCTTAGTCGTCCACGCAGGCCCAGTGCGGATTGGACGACTTCACACACAACTTCAATCTCTTCGCAGGCTTGCATGAAGGTTTCCTCACGATGTTTCCTTCACCGTAAGAGCGTCGGATAACGTACATACATTTTCGAAATTCGAAAATCATTGGTACGTGTCGGGATTTGAACCTCAGCACCGGAGGAGGGCGACAGTCCACACCATTGAGCCACCGACGCTAATAAATAATAGCGAACAATGTCTATCTAACAGGAATTTGGATGAAATTTAAAAAAATAATAAACACATTCGTAACGGTAATTGTGTTACATTAACCAGACTCGTGTCAATAGAGAACGGATAGGATGCGTAGCCGCAGGAGGCAAATAAGATATTAACTAAATACAAGATTTGTCTGAGAGACCGCCGAGATCTAATGATTGATGATTTGAATGGCTGATGATTACGTGGCACGAGCTTCGAACGATCAATTAATATAAATATCGCATACGTCAGTGTTCGAAATTTGTCATTAATTAAAGTAGGTTCAAACAAAGCCATTGAAACTAGGCTGTTAATAAATAGGCATGATCTATTTTCGGCCGCATCAACGCTTAACATCAGGTGAGATGGCGGCCAAATGTCTTATGTAGTAAACAGTAAAAAAGAACAATGTCGTTACATAAAACCAAATCCGATGCAGTAAAGTGGTTTTTGAACTTTGATATTAGTATTGGCCTTATTATGTATTAATCTGACTAAACCTACTTTATAAAAAAGTGCACCATCAACGCATTGTTTGGTAACATGGTAAATATTTAATACTTTTAACTATATTGTATTGCCCAAATCTCATAGGTCATCGATCTCTATTACCTACTCCATTTCAATTATCCGCCATCAAAGCGCAAGTTACATTGTGAAAAAACATTATTATTATAATCCATATTCAATTTGCATGTTTCATTTTTATTTTCACTCTAACACTTTTTGATTAAATCCAATTGGAGACGGATTGCTACAAGAAACGTAACAAAAAAGGAGTACTACATTATGATGTGGACTGTACTAATAAGCCGTTTCCGAACTGCAAAAACCACATCTTCATTTCTAATAATAACGGCGACTAAGAAAATAAATAAGACGGCAGCCTTTGATATATGTTATAATAATGATGCCAGAGTAAAAAAGGGTATTGAGCGTAGCGGCATGCATCCGGCGTCTTATGGCGTCACTTCATTCTCAATTTTTCAACTCATAATCAAAAACATTAGTGCCATTGTTACTTTACTTACACGTTATTTATTTAACATATTTAAAACAAAGCATGTTTATGTAATTTGCGTTCATAAAAAAAGCAAAGCATCTCCAAACACAAATGAAATACATATACCTATCGGCAGAATAAATATTCGTGTGCATGAACATATCTGTTTGTATTGAACCGGGTGTAAATGTAGTCAAAAGCAAAATAAAGTACGTATAAATACTT
>PQWD01012036.1:0-16937 GCA_019425675.1 Leucinodes orbonalis
TCTTGTTCCGGAGGCCAAGAGTCACTTCGGGTCAAGAGCCAGTGCAGTAAGTCAATATTAACCTAATATTTAAAATAATTATCATCATCGACTCATTGTGTCCCATCGACGGGAACGAGCCTACACGTGCGCGGGTACCGATACCTTAGTCGTCTACCCGTGCCCAGTGCGGGTTGGACGACTTCACGCACAACCATTGTGAATCTCTTCGCATGTGTGCGCAGGTTTCCTCACGATGTTTTCTTTCACCTTAAGAGCGTCGGATAACGTATTCGTACATTTATTTTCGAAAATTCGAAAACACATCGATACGTGTCGAAATTCGAACCTCAGCCCTCCCGGTAGGGCAACATTTTACACCATTGAGCCGATGATTATGATTATACTCATATCGAATTCTTTATTTATTAAAAACAATAAAGATATTAAAATTGCGTCAGTAGATAATCTTACACTTTGACGTCATTGAGTTGCCTTATAAAATGCACTGACATAATTCGTTTTGACAGGTCGGAAAGAGCAATTAGTTGATTGTCAGTACACTTAATGTTGCAAAGGTACCGGGTTCGATCACCGGGCATTACAAATATTTGGGTGCATAAACATGTCTGTTTGTATTGGTCTGGGCGTTTCTATGTATAAAATATATGTATTATAAAAAGTATCTATGTTTATCCGTTGTATAGAACCCATTTTACAGGCTAATGCTTAGTTTAGGGCTAGATGGCGATGTGTGTATATCAGTGAATATTTATTTATATAATTATTTTGATATGTTTTGTACAAGACACATTTTTTATAAAGAGTAGCTACTTAGTTTACTGCTGGATTTTTCTCAGTAGAAAACTACCCGTCGAAACAGCGGTAGCTTGATTTGACATACATAAGTGTTCTGTGATGACCTAAATTCAATGAACACTTGTTCATTTTATTTTCATTTCATTTCATGTATTATTTAAAATACCAACAACCTTATAAAGTCAACATCCTTATTAAAATATTCGTTTTAAAAAAGTTACGAATTTCCATCCCCTTGTGATGCAGCATTGCACGTCTTCAAGCCATTGCAAAAGATAACAACTTGATTTCCAAGACACGCCATTTTCTGATTTAGTGCCAAGATTAATAAGATTATGCAGTTTTAATTATGAAACAAATACGATTTGATACTGATAATTATCATATCTACACGTGCTGACTGTTTTAAGCAATTAATTATAATTACAACTAAAATAGAATCATTTATCATTCAGAATGTATAACGATGAATTAATGTTGATCGATATTGGGTGAGTAACATGGGATAGTAAACCTGTATATTTTTCACCTCATTGGTGAACGTCGGTGGCTCAATGATGTGAACTGTTTGCCTTCAGATCGGTAGGCGCAAGTACAAATCACCACCTACCAATGTGTTTTCGAAAGTATATATGTACGTTATCCGATGCCCTTACAGTGAAGGAAAACATCGTGAGGAAACCTGCGCACGCCTGCAAGCGATTCCAAGGTTGTGCGTGAAGTCATCCAATCCGCACTGGGCCCGCGTGGACGAGTAACACCTATACGCCCTTATTCGTACCCCTGGTCATGCGCTATCACACACCACACAAGCCCATGCGAAATTGGGGACCGTCCAAGAGTTTATGGACTTCTTAGCGTAACGATGGCAAAAACATATCAAACCATAGAAGGCCAAAAGCTTGCTACAGTGACAGCGTTGTCTACAGCTGTTAATAAATCCTGCTGAGAGCAGCTGCTTGGGCAAGCAGGACACGGCATTAGGTGAACCATCGGTTGGGCCGCTCCACAAAGACAGTCCAAGTCAAGACCTAGGTCAAGTGATACTGAGTTGTCTAAGTAGGTGCCAGATATCGTCCCGTGAAACTGGAGTGTTATGTACTTGTATTTCACGTGTTTCGTGATGAGCTAGTGAAATTACCGGGTATAAGAGACCTAACATGTGTTATCTGGGGTAATGGATGATACACTGCGGCATGGAGGATAATAACTATCTATAAGTTGTTGGTCTCCTTCAATGCCGGTTTGCCATGGTTGATGATGATTGTGATGGTTGTCATGGCGTATCATTTACCATCAGGTGAGCACCCTGATCATCCGGTCCACTTATAACATAAGAAACCACCCATAAATCCCCGTCTGGCCAAATTGTCCTTATCCCTGACAAATCAGCAAGTTAAAGTGGTAGTGTGCAGATAATATATCGCAGAACGGATGGCCGCTGGAGCAGACGAGTTCTGGTGTCTCTAAACCAGTGTACTGTGATAAGTTTAAGAGAATTCCTATCAACCCTTACCACACTAAATCTGTCGAAATAACTAAAGTACGTTAAATGTATCAATTACAAAACTTTAAAAGAGTAGTTTTTAGTTCTAACCAATTCATAAGGAATTTAATAAAACGCAATTGTGTTAATACATCAAATGGCAAGCCCATAAATCATTTGTGAGCTTATCGCTTCGGTAGTGAGTAGTCGATGAGGCACCCCGCTGCTAGCACTGAGGGCAAAACATGTTGGTAACTTTAATGTTCAACATAAATTATTTGCGTACGCTTTATGGTGCTCCTGGGATATTCTATCATAAACTTTGCGAGTGAGATAATTCCGCTAAATGCGCCGCGTTGGAATGAAAAATAAATTGAATAGCTCCCGTTGATGGAAACTTTAATGACGTATTACGCGGTAGCCATGTTTCGACATTTGTAGAAAATGCAATGCATGAACATGTCTGTTTGTAATGGTCTGGGTGGTTTCTATGTAAATAATATGTATTTACAAAAAAATTGTATATAAGTATATTTATCCATTGTTTAGTACCCATAATAATACAGGCTTCACGCTTTACTTGGGACTAGATGGCGCTGTGTGAATGTCAGTGGATATTTATTTAATTAGAAGATAACTTGCTGTATATTCCAGTACATTTTGAAAGAAAGAAGAGAAAAAATCTGTTACAGATACTTTTGAATCGTCAAATGTATTATTATCATATTTTTTGTGACTCTACCACGGTTCGGAATAAGTAGGATTTCGAGAAGAGCCGACAAGAAACTCGAGTTACTCTTTTAAACTTTTTATTTCAGTGGTTACAGAGTTTTTATTGCACATTTTGCACGATGCCATAGAAAATAACGCATTAGATATCTGTTTGTAATGGTCTGGTGTTTTCTATGTATAAAATATATGTATTTTACAAAAAATATATAAAAGTATAAGTATAAGAGCGTCGGTAGCTCAATAGTGTGGACTGTCGCCTTCCTACCGGGAGGGCTGAGGTTCAAATCCCGACACGTACCAATGTGTTTCGAATTTTCGAAAAAATAATGTACGTTATTCGACGCTCTTACGGTGAAGGAAAACATCATGAGGAAACCTGCGCACACCGGCGAAGAGATTCAAAGGTTGTGCGTGAAGAATCGGCCAATCCGCACTAGGCCCGCGTGACGACAAAGCTATACACCCTATATGGGTAGGCTGATGATGATGAATACAGGCTTAAGCGTGAAACTTGGGACTCGATGGCGCTGTGTGAATGTCAGTGGATATATCTATTTATATATCTATTTATATGTGTACCAAAGTTAAATAAATAAACATCTTAAGATCTTTACCAGTTCGGATTAAGCAAACCTAATCGTTGTACGAGGGACAATGACGCGCCTGTTTCCGTACTGAAGCACTGCCATTAGACGGAGTGGTGCATCCATCATGCTGTCAGGAGTCAGGGGTCCACATGACTCTGGGCTATTACTAAAGATTTTTGTGGGGAACTCTAATTACGAACATTACTCACCGGCACGTGAGCAAGATTGATTTTATCCACGCTTGTTAATTCTTTGTACGATTACTTACTTATATTGCTTCAATCGTGAACGCAGGGATGTAAGGTTTGAAATGTTTGCGATTAGGCGTTGTAAGTGTTAATAAGAAGTTTTGGATTCCAATGATACCCTAAGGTGTCAGAATCATAAGACTTTCTATTGCGAATGTATTCATTGATATAAAAATTTACTCGATTAATTTTTTGAAACAAAATATTAAGACTTCTTATGAATATCCAATTATTACATTAGCTGAACTTTGGTATTCTACTGTGAAAAGTCCAGCAAAAACTCAGTAATTTCTCTTTTCAAAAATTGGAGAGATTTATATGTGTAGACGTAGCAGTGAGGGCTAATTACTTAGCCCTAGTATATGTTGGTAAGAAGAGCAAACTAGTGCGAGTACATGCGGCAATAGAGCGAGGATATGCAATACAGCGGAAACAGACTTTTTTGTGATAGTTCATTGATATAATAAAGGAGACTGAGGACGATATTCCAACATATTTATTTTAAAATCCATATAATTTTATCCATTGTATCAAGAAAAGCTGCATAACACGCTATAAAAAACCATCTTACACACACGACGGGTACTTAAAACGCCTCATTACCGACACTGTAATTTCAGTATACAATCCACTTGCAACTCAAACGTATTGTCATATCCACTAACTCCACAGTGACAATTTAATGCGTCAATTTCGACAGCTGTCCCGAGAAGCGGGCCTAAACGTCGTGTGTCATTAAAACGTGTAACAAAACCAATCCACCGCAATTTACTGTCATTACTCTGCCCCATTGACACGCTTCCATATAATCAACTTCCATTATCCTCACAAAACGTCACAATAGAAATAAACGGATAGCATTTGTCTGCTAGATCCTGGAAATTGAGAAAGAAAATGCGGTTGAAATCGTGATAGGAGTTAAAATGATCATTCTGGTGTAAATGAACTATTTTTATGTAACGTCAAGCACTGCAAATGTTGAGTCATGCAGTATCATCTTGTGACCCTGCAATTATAAGAATAATAGTCAAATTATTTAATTTCTTAGCAACAGAGGAGATTCCCGCCCCGTTGCTATTACTTACTTTAACCTACAGCACGCAAGCGCGCAAGCACGCGCGCACACACACACGCACACACGCACACACACACACACACGCACACGCACACGCAGACGCACACGCACACTCACACAAACACACACACACAATTAGCGCGCGTGAAACCTACTCGAGACCAAAAATCTCCCAAAATTCACGAGATCACTAGAAATCTTAAAATAATAAATAGAAAACAAATATTCACTCCTTCTCGATAACTTAGATCTTACCTCACTTTTGATTAAAAGAGTTAAAAAGTCCAGTAGATGACTGTTCATATGAATTCAAGCAAGGATATGCGAAGATGTTAGACTAGAGTAACCAGCTGCAAAATAGTTTCTAACAAGCTAACTTCAAAACTAGCCATTACAGAATATGAATACATAAATTACATTTCCAGACTCAAAATTTCATGCCTACTAAACTGCACAAAGATAAGAGCACCTCACCTTCTGTATCCGCTAATTTGAAATAGTTTTGTCAGAGGTGGAGCACCATGAAATTACACCGACATTACCAGCTAATGACAGGGTAACGGCCTTATGGTGTCGGCGTAAGGCTGCGCTCTGTATGGTAGCATTGACATAAGCTGTAGCGAGAGCGGAGTCATATCTTAGAATAACATTATCTACAACTTGACTTGTCCATTACATTTAGCCTACCATAGGCTCACGAAGAAATGGCTTATAAAAATAATCCGTATATAAATTAAAATTTAACCGTTCGAAAATAACTGTAAAAACATCTTTTATTATAATGAGCATGTTTTTAATGGATTGTTTCTTCTTCTTTTTCTTCTTCCTTTGCCTTTTCCCACTTTACTTAGGGTCGGCTCTCCTAATTTTAGTGCGCCATGACATTCTGTCTAGGGTTGTCGGGTCCGGTAGATCTTCTTTTTGTACAAGACAAGTCATACTGGTTTACCAAGTGTATGGAGGTCGTCCTCTGCCTCTCTTTTTCTCCAGCAGGTTCAAGGCTGTCTTCACAATAAAGGCATCATCTCAAAGAAGGGTTTCAAAGATTTTAAATTATGTCTACTATAATTTATCATTCAATACATTTAACCATCTTTAGGCCCTGCTATTTAGGGAATAACCTTCTTTATCTGTGCAGACCTTTCGTCCAGCAACTTGGTAAGTAATTTCTTGAAGAATCTTCAAGAATTTGAATCAAACATTACGGTGATTCTATCAAACTTTGCACTGCAAATTTCAAAAATAAAAAAACCGAAGAACTTGAATTCTTATTCAAATTGACAACATTGAATAATACGAAGTCATCATTAATTGAATCACTGTCACTGAAAAAAACACTATATATGTGTATTTACAAAAGAATTGAGTAACCTCCTTTTTTGAAGTCGGTTAAATAAGCTGTCTCTTCCAGGCAATATTTAGACTGTCTTACTACAACGCTCACTCCTGCGCCCCACTATCATCATATCCTAGGCCTTACACAGAGAACGTGACAGTACATTTTGTTGTTTTATTAATGGACCAGAGTACCGCCTGTGGGTTTGCCTGTGAACTTGATTTGTTGTCGTCTAGAGATGTTTTCTACCATCTGAAACAATGGTTGAACATCGTTCACATTCGTGCTTAACCTGATATATTACTTGTGTAAGATTTTGCAGTTGTTTTTTTCTTAAATATTTAAAGTCTATCATCTAGGAGACATTATAAAATCGCAAAAATTGGTTTAAAAATCTTATAATTTTTTATAGGTATAAACGCTCATAATATGACCAAGCTAACAAAGAAATGCGAGCGTTTTAAAAAGGGGAACTTTTTTTGCCTTTTGATGCCCAATTGATAAAGATTTATATTGACATTTTGTGAGTATGATCCTTATATGTACCAACGTAACTTATAGAGAAAGTAATATAAGAATCATCCTATGTTCTTAAAAAAATAAATTAATTGTTTACCTTACAGAATATACGAAAGTATATCCGTCGCATTACCTATATCGATTCTCTTATAATTTACGACTATTGTCGAGTGGCGAACGCCGTCGATATTCATATTTATGCGATAGTGCGGGCACCAGCCTCGTGAAATATTATGCAGGGTAAATTACTTTAGTCGCTTGAGGCGTCCTAATGTTTCTGGTACCCATCAGCCATGGATGAATTTTTTGTATGTTCATAACAGTCGGGTAATTTATGCTAATTTAACAACCGCGTTTGCGAGCGTTAAGTTAATAGATTCCGAACTGGGCTCCAATTCCGATAATTTTAAAATGTTCTAATAGGACCGTTATTGTGTTTCAATAGTAAAAATTTTTACTCATTCGTTCTGTTTTATGTTAGATTTGAATTGGTTGCGTCATAAGACAATTAATTCCTCTATAAAATAACCATTTTAAACCATTTACATTCAAGTTGTACCGGCCATACCAAATTACCACTTCACTTCAAAATTTTGTAATGTAATGCAATTTAGTAGAATTGAGGCCATGTTTCTGTGTTGCGGTAAAACACTTTGGTGGAGTTCATCTGTTGCAATTTCGGTTGGATAAGCCACAAGCTAGTTTCATAGCTTCGACTATGTTGAGATCGCATTTTCGTTTATCGATATGTGAATATTTGTAGTAGTAAGTAAGTTAAAAAAATTGTCTAACATCTAAATTGTCCTTTATGATAAGTGAACCAGAAAAACGCAGTCCAAATGGGAAAGTCTAAATAATATAAAAATATATTAGATTTTTATATTCAAGTTTAATAAGGAAATCATTATTTAACACTCTAAGTAGTTAAGTAAGGGAAAAGACATAAAAGCTTAGTGTCTTTACGTTGAAAGTACTTTGATATTAAATACAGTTTTAGTATTATTACATTTTTAATTAAGTAAGCGATACTTGGACGCTTAAAAGCACTCCTGGAATATATTTTAGGTAGCCATCTTGTGCATCAAGATCAAAATAAGACATGTCCCAAGAAAAGAACAAAAAGTAATAACAAAATCCAGTAAGAAAACAACATGACTTGCTACGATGTTTGAATCAAACGTACTCAGTATAAGCCAAGAACCTCCATAGCGGACCCTGGCGTTGATTTTCAGTGAGCCCACCAATTTTCAGTAGCTTTATTCCTGCGATTATTTAACAGGTACGTTTGAGTTGTCATTTTTTTTATACGTTCTTAAGTTATGACTTTTAATCAATGTAATTATGTCACAGTTTAAAATTGTAGAATAATCCTTGACTTTCGGCCGACATCATGATTCACCTTCATCTTTTGACCACTACACACATACAAGAACCGTTAAATGAATTCAAACAGAATTAGCATACTTCAGAACAATGCCGTGTTAATTTTTATGTGTATTGTACGTGATATCAATATTAAGTTATACTTGTAGTACACCATAAGTTATAGGTCAGATTCTTTGCGATTCAAGCTGTAATCCTCATATTTGAAATCTGACAGCGCAAAAAAATAGTTACGAAATAGTCGCAAAATTAAAAAAAAAACAGTTGTACTTAAGTTTCGGAGTTCTAGCTTGGCGTTCGAGCCATAATCCGCACTTCTGGTGTACACGAACGAAAGCCTATCGTATTGGTTTAGGTTCCAAATGATAGTCATGAAATAGTCGCAATAATTTGAGAATTATTTCTCAATGGGTTCCCGAGACATAAGGGTACCTTGGTGAGGAATATGGACTTAATTTTTTCTTGAAATGACTTCATTTTCCGGTTTCAAATTTGTGCCAAAAATAATCGTAAAATAGTCATGGCATTATGGATGATATACACGTCAATGTTGTGTTGTTAATTTATCACCCAGGCCAAGCCTACCTGTGACGTTGTTGAAACACTTTTTTTTCTGTATTTTAGTATCTATCATTATGTTTACTAACCTCTGTATCAAATACCTCTGTGATGGGTTAAGATATATCCATAAGAGTTGTAAAATGTTAATTGAGCAATGGAACTATTCGGTTGATATTAGATTTCTTTGGTGTTATTAAAGAACTCATAGAAGCTCCAAACATTACAGATTCAATTTACAAAATTAATTAGATTCTTGTCGTAAAAATTCAAAGTACCTACAGCAAATTTAGAAGCATTAGATATTTGACTTGTGCAATTTCGTTTGCATTCCTACATTCAACTATTGTGACCTGTCAACATATCAATTATGCCCCTAAAAACCTGCCAAGTGTAGGCGGTCGCCATTGTTTCGGGACCACACAGGACGTGTGTCTATTTAAACCGGGTGCATTAATCTTTCCTTTGTATGGCGGCTCATCAATTATGAGCACGTAGTAGGTGAATGCTTAATGGTATGACTACACAGTTGGTTGCCTTTAGATATTTCGTGAGGATATTTGAAGTACCAAGCTTCATTCTTCATTATTTGAGCACACTGCTTTTGAATTGATATTTAGAAAATATAGCACATCAAAATCTTCCTATTCTACAAGTGGAAGAGCCATCTTCGGCACAAATGGGCAGATTAAATTCAACCATGCATAACATCATCATCAGCTCATACACGTCCCCAAGAGGGGCATGAGCCTACCCCTAAGCCTTAGTCATCTACGCGAGCCCAGTGCGTATTGGCTGACTTCACGTACAATCCTTAAATCTCTTCGCAGGCATGCGCAGGTTTTCTCACGATGTTTTCCTTCACCGTTAGAGCGTCGATACCGTAACGTACATAATTATAATTTAGAAATTCGAAATTATACGGTTTCGATTTTTATTTGAATTTACAGAACGGTATAGGTATATAAAACACAAACGGTATAGGTATATAATAGCAAAACTGGTTCATTGTACGAATGTGGAAGGATACACGAAGCAGGGACGACCCAAAAGGACTTACTTTGACCAAATTGGTCAAGAACTTAAGAAGGCTGGGGTTCAAAGCACGAGGAATAAAGAGCTTGTTTGAAAAGCTTGATGGATGTGAAGTTAGGGAAGTATGTCAGGACCAAGTAAGGTAGCGTTCCATCATCTTTGCCTACCCCTCTGGACCAAGGCGTGAGTTTTATTTATTTTATTTATTGAAATCAACAGTCCAGACATATAATATATATATATAATATATATATATATATTTATATATATATAATATATATATATATATAATTATATATATATATATATATATAATATATATATATATATATATATTATATATATATATATAATAATTATATATATATATCCTACAGTTTCTTGTTAACACATCAACATGTATACCAACTTTAATACTCGTAGCTGCGTTGGGTAACTTCGTCACGTTACAAACATTATTAATAGTTACGACTTACAGACCAACATCAAAGACCTTGTTCTCAGTATTGAGATCGATTGTTGTTTTTAATGAATTCGTTCAAACGCCTTTGATGGTTCCGGTGCTGGTGATGCTTGTAGTCGAGAGATTGTGTTTTTTTTTAGTAAAACTTATATTGCGGCTGTTGAACAAACTTAAATCAACAATCAAGTATCTTAGTTTTTTACTTAGGATAAACGTAACAGTCCTAGGTAATTTCAATTGATATCAAGTACAAGTCGAATTCTTTAGATGTTGTCGGATTTTCAAATGACAATTTAAAATTTCCGAAAACCGTAACAATAATATATTTTGAAGATTTTATGAATTTAGTAAGATTTCCACATAGCTAATTCCCTGCATAAACGAAACTTAGATACCGATATCTATGAATGCAGCTTCATAGAACAAAATACGTCCGCCCTCTTCTCAAGGATCAAGTGTTCGGATTTACAATTCAATATTTCAACATCATTCATCGACTGCAGTATATATTAGGGTTGCTAATCTCAGATTTCAATCAAAGTTTTTTATTTTATCGTCATTGTCAAGTTCTGACGTTCTTCTATACCTATCAGAATGATAGTTTGATGAATTTTGCACATATTTGCAGGGCGCAAGTAACAAAATTTTTCAGCAACGTTTTTTCTAAACACTGTTTCGTCTATAAGCTAAGCTTCAACTACGATTATACTTGGGCTGTGAAGTTTATATTTGGTGTTTTTCTTGGAAAATCTAATCACGCTCTTTAATGACGAGGTTTTGATTCCAGAATTGATCTGTTTGTTGCCGATCAAGAAACTAAAGTGACTTAATTAAAAAAATCCTCAGAACTAATAAAAAATCTTACTTTTGCAGAGTCAGTTCGAACACCTAGTGGTAAGTAAAACGCCTGACCAAGGCAGATGTTGTAAAGGAAATTAATAATAGTAGGTAGTCATATTTTGTGTCATACGAGACAGATGTTAGATCTTTATATTCGGTAATATGACCAATGTTTTTCACATAATGTATAAATATTTCGTTATAAATATTTATACATTATGTGAAATTTCTGGTTCTATTTCATTTTAAGTTTTGCAACCCTTATGGGCATCCATTTCACTAAGGTGCCTGCTACGTTAATAAGTACTTACAAATAAAATGTGTTTTAACAGTTTGCTCTTACGACTCAAAATACATCAGCTATAAAGTGGCACCTGATAATGTAAAGAAAACCTTGGGTATATTTATTTTAAAGCAGAATTTATGAGCAAAGGATTGCGGGTTTGGTTTTATTGAGGAAGAGAACGCGGATTCATTTTTTTTATTAGATATACATACTATAATTATCATATGAGTATCCTCAATCTTGAGTCAGTTAGTGAGGAAAGCAATAGGGCTATCGATAGCTTAGTTTAGGGCAACAGTATTGGTGCACTGCAAAACTATCGATCGTATCGTAGCTCAATAATAGACATGACTATCGATAGTTGGTGTTATTTACAAAGCCGATATGTAGATGACTTTCGAGGTCAACTATCAATAGTCCAACTATCGATGGTTTGGCAACACTGGTGTCTAGTGTGTGTCTAGTAATTCAAGTAACAGCATTAAACAAAATTGGAATTCTTAATCCAACTTATAAAATTGAATGTTTTTTAATCTTTAAAGAAATTCTTTAAATTCATAAGCTATAGTTTAATATTTCGATGTCTGATTCTAGTAGTATGCTCGCAGCCTTACTCTTTATTTCACCAACGACACTTAACTGATTTTGACTCTATACTGTTCCTGTTTACAGTTGAAATTGGTTTCTACTTCCCATTCATAAAGATGAAAGGCCACGTCACTCGTCGGATTGCGAACTAGTCAGAGGGCGATCGTGACGAGCGACAACTGACGCAGGGTTGCCATGTAAGTGGTTGTAGTAATTAACTTCGCAAATAAATTAAATGCATTTAATGGTGTTTCATTAAAGGCGAAATTTCCATCGGGGAATGGATAATTTACATTCGTAGCTGCATACTTAATCAAATTTTTGAAAAGTAACATTCGATCTTAACTTCTTAAATTGTGATACTGTTGGAGAAGTATCTAAATACATTCGTTCTTACTTTTGTGAAACTTGATGCATGTATAAAATATTTTTAGCATAACAGTGTATAACACTGGGGAAATTGTGTACAGCCTATTCGCAGTGGAGCATTAGGTACTTTCATTAATTAAGCTTCTAAGTATTTCATCATCACTATCATTCATTCATTAAGATGGTTTTTTGTGCCATATTAACACAGAATCTGTACTATTTTCATACATTGAGCACCACGACGCTGAATAGTGAGCGACAGACAATAGAATTTCAATTACGTCTTGATTCACGGCAGTTAAAGTATTAAATAGCAAAATTTTGTTTTATCAAAATTAGATACATAATTGACGTCAAAAATAAATATATAAAATGTTTGTCAGTTTTTTACAGGCTCTACTTTAGTGAGTGTTCTTCCGAGCTCCATGCACTTATCCCATCGTCACCACCCTTTCACCATAGCTTACCAAGACGAACTGAAATTTCATCCATTTGTAGTTGACGTTCCCCGTATTCGGACTAAGCGTTTCGCGTCTTCTTTCATTATGCGTAGGAATGACCTGCCTGCGTCTGTTTCCGGCCACATACAACCCGTGGCATTCAAAAAACGAGTGATAGCTTTTTCTGGGAAGCTCGCTCTATCTTAGAGCACGTCTCTTCCCTAGGATACTCTGTGCTCTGGAGTAAGCCCAACAGAATTTAAAAAAAAAATATTTCGTCATCTTCCTTTCTTATAACTTGAAATGAAACAAGTTGCGAATAGTTCTCTTGCAAGCCAGAAATACACAAAGACAGAAAATAGCATTGAAACACCTAAATCACCGCTAAACCGCACTGTAGCTAAGCATTTTTCCAGAGTCAAGTATCAGAGTATGACGTGCGAGCATCATTAAGCCCCCCGCACACGCGCGACTCGGCGGCAGCAACATAAATCGCGGCGTAATCGCGCGCGATCTGACAGCGAGCCTGTTGAAATGAATATTCGTGATAAATCACTGTTTAGCGGCCACCGTACGCGGGCGCGACATCGCCATCTGTGGAGACGACGTGTTTACCTCAATGGTAAAACAAAACTCATCTATATCTGATGAAATATTGTATAAATATATAAACAGTTGTTATGGAACGGCATTGTCTGATAGACAAAACTCCTTAGTAAAGAGAGAAAAAAAGCAAAACTTTTGTAATTGGTTGAACTGCTTCCATGGTCTAGTGGGTATAGCGTTTTGCTGTGGGATCTGGAGGACGTCGATTCGAATGTCACGGAGAAACATCATTTTGTGTGATATATCCTAGATTTGTTAGTACAGTGCAGGCTAAATCACCTACAATGTACGTGCAGAAAAATGATTCAGTGCTTCGGAGAATACGTTAAGCCATCGTTCCCAGCTACTATCATAAGATGGTTGTCCTTAAAACCCACCAATCCACATTGGGCTCGCGTGGTAGTTTACGGCCCAATCTCCCCATAGCTATGCTGTGCTGGAAGTGCTATGCCCTGCTTTAGGCCGTTATAGTTATGATGATTTGGTTGATATCTCATTT
Source organism: Leucinodes orbonalis (assembly GCA_019425675.1). Lineage (NCBI taxonomy): Eukaryota > Metazoa > Arthropoda > Insecta > Lepidoptera > Crambidae > Leucinodes > Leucinodes orbonalis. Next base: position 13,849 of record PQWD01012036.1, read on the forward strand.
CCAATCCGTCTACTACAAATGCTATTACATTTTCTACCTACCGCTGCGCGAGCAGATGAGTTCTGGAATGGAGACCGCGTCCTGGAAGCGAAGAGTAGGACGCCCGGACCAATGGACCGAAAACTTGAAAGGTTGCTGGTGGAGGCTGGATGAAAAAAGTGGAGGACTGGAATATCTGGTGCATATAGGATAGATCCATCTCTAACTTTAGACTGCGATGGATTGAAGCGAGAAAGAAGCAGCGTCCAAAATTGTCCAATCGAAAAAACTTTATTATGAGTGCCAACTCCATGGAATTCCTGTTCATCGCAGAGGACACAATAACGATCTCCTCACCGAGCGCTCCCGTCAGTTATTATGTGTCGTCCATTACGATTTATTATGCTAATGCACGTCACCCGCGCGGGTTACGTGTGAAATATTAGGGGCTCTATTTGTTTGACCTGCTACGGAAATTAGGTAATGCAATTTACTTTGTTGTGAATGAGCAAAACAAACAGTTCACTCAAAATATAAAAATACATGAAGATGTCTATACGTTTTGACATTGAAAATGACCATTCGTTCGTTTTCAGGGTTCGCATCAATTTCGCAATATCTCCGAAAATATGCAAGTTAGCCAGGACTATTTAGTATCGTGAGGTCCAAAATTTTATGGCGGATCGTATAATGTTGAAATTTTGAAAATTCGTTGATTATTATTTTCAAAAATTATCAAAAAAAAAGCATAGACTATCCTAGTGGAAGAGACGTGCTCTATGATGGAGTCAGCTTGCCCAGAAAAAGCGTACTCACTCGTTTTCGCCGCAGAGTTGTATGTGGCCGGAAACACAGACGCCTTACGAAAATTATCATCGATTATCATTGGTGTGGACGGTTGCCTTCTGATCTGGAGGGTGCAGGTTTAAGTCCCGCCACGAACCAATGTAATCATTATCAGCCTTAAACGGCCCACTGCAGGGCACAGGCCTTTCCGCACTGCCCATAGCCAAGTTATTTGGCAAGATCTATCTCTGCAGTGGGAAGTTAATGCAATCAATGCGTTTATTGGAGAAGATGTAAGTTGAACTATTGACTTTTTGTAGTCATATTCTGCGTTAATCTTTAAAAAGTTATAAAGCATGGTAGATAATATTTCATATATCTCTCATCAAAAACTGTCAAAGCTTTAAAATGGACTGCTTACGTTTAAAAATTACTCATTTTATGACTTTTCTATATTTACAATCGCAATATAAACAATTAACCTACTTATGATGTGGGTCATATGATATTGTTATTGCTATAAATCAATAAATTTATCGATATATTTAGATAGATAGATAATTATTTATTGCACAATATAACATTACATTTCATTTTATATCACATTTCTATTTCGAACTTGGCTTTAAGATTGGTAGGATAATTTCATCAACATAAGCCTATTACGACCAACTGCACAGGCCTTTCCAAACACCATTGATCTGAGGAGATTGGGCCGTAATTGTCAAATCACCGAAACGTCGGGAAAGAAATAAATACACGGAAAAAATGTAGCATAGGACGCCCTCCGGCCCAATGAACCGAGTTGCATAAGGTCGCTGATGACGGCTGTTTGATAATAGCGGAAGACTGGAATTTCTGGCGCAAATTTATGTTACGAAGTGTACAGGACTGTCAGGACACTACCTGATGGTAAGTGATACGCCTGACCATGACAGAGCGGCATTGACTGAGATCAACAACTGATAAACAGTTATTATTCTCCATCAATGCCGCACTACGCTCGTCACCCAAGACAACAGATTTTCGGGTCTCTATATCCAGTAATTTTTAAAATGGGGGAGACCTATGAACATCAGTGGATGGCGATATGAAATTTCACCACGATTCTAGACATAACAGAAAGCCAATGAAATAATATGCACTTTTTTTCAAGATACTGGAGGTCTATGAAATATTTTATGCACTGGACTATCACATAGTACTCCAGTGGATAAAAGTACCTAACATACAGCCAAGAAATAAATCAACACATTATAAGCAGTCTCATAAAGCTTTTTCATTGTCTTTAGCAATCTGAAGCCTTTTTCGCCAATCAACTAAGCCGCACATTTTCCCCGACCATACAAGAACCATCAATAAGTCAAATGAAGCGGTAATCTCGACTCGCTTAACCACTCATTGTGTTGCCTTTGATTTATTTTACGACCGTACTTTCACTGCAATCAACGTGTGCCCGATTGTTGCCGACCTTACTAAGTGCACACCAATGGATTGTTTACGATTCGAAAATTGGCAGAGCAATAAGTGTTCTGCGGTTAGTAGATTTTGGTATCTTTCTACTTAGGCCCATATTCTAGAACGAGACTCAAGCGTTGATCTTTACTTGAATAGAGTTACAAAGGGTTAGCGCTCTATACGATAAATAGCGCCATCCATTTCAAACTCAGTCTTTAGAGGAGCTTTGTTAAGAGCACACTTATCCATTGAACTTTATAAAAATCAGTAGTTGAGAGAATCTAGTAGAGGAGGCCACACGGCGTGAAGATCACGAAGGGGCACGAGCTTTCCGTATGTATAGGTCTTAGTCATCCACGCGGGCAAGTGTAGATTGGCCGTCTTCATGCACAACCTTTGAATTTCTTCGTAGGCGTGCGCAGGTTTCCTCGCGATGTTTTCGCTGTAAGAACGTAGGATAAACGTACATACAATTTACATTGGGAAAAACCATTGGTATGTGGCTGGATTTGAACTTGCACCCTCCAGATCGGAAGGTAGTCCACACCAGTGAGCCACCGATGCTCGTCGTACAGACATATAAATACATCAAAATCTTGATCGCATAGATAAAGTCCAATCTTCACATAGTAATAGCATTGTACGAGTAATTGCTAAGCTATGCTATACTGGTGATTATGTAAACTTTATAACTCTTAAGTAGTGGTTATGCGGCCGGTGGCGTTGCTCTGTTGGTTTATGGGTCTGCAAACTGTAATAATGCTATTAAACGTTCCTGGCTAGAGTCGGCCGATTTCAACACCTTTATCTACTAAATCAACGCTATGAGAATAAGCCTTTAGTTGGGATTGCTTCACAAAGTGTTC
>PQWD01012038.1:0-36882 GCA_019425675.1 Leucinodes orbonalis
AATTTGGTTTGCGGAATATTTGTCAAAGAAAAAAATTGGCAAATTTTTTTTCCAAAATCCACCCCCAAACCCTTCAAATAGGGGAGGAAGTGTCATTTTCGATTTTTCGCAGTTTTAAGGTAGATTTTATTGAAACTTGGTACGTTGATAGTAGGTAACCTAGAATAGGTTTTAGGCTACTTTTTGTCCCGTTTTCACCCCCCACAACCCCTAAAATGGGGGTTGGAAGTTTGTATGGAACATCCTGCAATTTTGGTAGTACGACGCTGAAATTTGGTATGCGGATTTGTCAAAGAAAAAATATAGCATATATTTTTTTTCAAAAATCCACCCCCAACCCTTCAATAGGGGATAAGTATCGTATCGACTTTTCGCAGTTTTAAGTAGATTTTATTGAAACTGTATGTTGATAGAAGGTAACCTAGAATAGGTTTTAGGCTATTTTTGTCCCGTTTTCCCCCACTCCCTGAAATGGGGTTGGAAGTTTGTATGGAACATTCCGCAATTTGAAGTACGACGCTGAAATTGGTATGCGGACATTTGTTAGATACGAAAAAATAGCATATAATTTTTTCAAAAATCCACCCCCCAACCCTTCAATTAGGGGATGAGTATCATATTCAATTTTCGCAGTTTTAAGGTAGATTTTATTGAAACTTGGTATGTTGATAGTAGGTAACCTAGAATAGGTTTAAGGCTACTTTTTATCCCGTTTTCACCCCCCACTCCCCTCAAATGGGGGTTGGAAGTTTGTATGGAACATTCCGCAATTTTTGTAGTACGACGCTGAAATTTGGTTTGCGGACTATTTGTCAGAAACGACAAATTGGCAAATTTTTTTTTTTCCAAAATCCACCCCCAAACCCTTCAAATAGGGGAGGAAGTGTCATATTCGATTTTTCGCAGTTTTAAGGTAGATTTTATTGAAACTTGATATGTTGATAGTAGGTAACCTAGGATAGGTTATAGGCTACTTTTTGTCCAGTTTTCACCCCCCACTCCCCTAAAATGGGGGTTGGAAGTTTGTATGGAACATTCCGCAATTTTTGTAGTACGACGCTGAAATTTGGTATGCGGACTGTTTGTCAAAACAAAAAATATGGCATATTTTTTTTTCAAAAATCCACCCTCAAACCCTTCAAATAGGGGAAGAAGTATCATATCCGATTTTTCGCAGTTTTAAGGTAGATTTAATTGAAACTTGGTATGTTGATAGTAGGTAACCTAGAATATATATATATATTTTTTTTTTTCGGAAATGGACACCAAACCTTTAAAGTTAGGGGAAGGAGAATCCTACTTAGGATTATATATATATATATATATACATATATTTGTTCAGATATTTTACCCAAAAACCTTTATTTTGATATAATATATAAATATATATGTAATTAGTGATGTATATATGTTTTTTTTTAAATAGATCCCAAAGCCTTTAAAGGTGTGGGGGGAAGCCTATGTATAGTTCTATATATCCACAAAATAGACCTAGAATAGAAGTTTAAACAGTTTACAAGGTAGGAAGCTAAAAATAAGTATGATGGCTATTTGTCATGAACAATAAATCTTGCATATTGAAGTTTTTGCAAACCGGCCCTTAAAGCCTTAAATTAGGAAAGGAAGAAGCAGTGTTGTAGTGTTGAAATTATTCTTTTTCCGAAAAAAAACATATATATATATATATATATATATGTTTTTTTTTTCGGAAATAGACCCCAAAACCTTTAAAGGTGTGGGGGGAAGCCTATGTATATATATATATATATATATATATATCCACAAAATTGACCCCAAAACCTTTTAAATTGGGGGAGGGGGGGAGAGGGGATCCGTTTTTTGAAATAGACTCCAAAAATTTTTAACTTGGGCGGGGTATTCCTATGTATAGTGATATATATATGTATACATAATTTTTCTTTATAAGTTTAAACAGTTTACAAGGTAGAAAGCTAAAAACAAGTGTGATGGCTATTTGTCATGAACAATAAATCTTGCATATTGAATTTTTGCAAACCGGCCCTTAAAGCCTTAAATAAGAAAAAGAAGAAGCAGTGTTGCAGTGTTACCAAGTGGATGGCTCCACTTTCCTGGTAATGAAAACAGAATAATTTTGTCATCCCGAATTTAACGCGGGCGAAGCCGCGGGCAAAAGCTAGTCATAAAAAAGGCGTCAGAGCTTCGGAGGGCACGATAAGCCGTCGGCTACATTCATAGTATAAGCCCCCGTTCGGCGATGTAGCGAGATTCAGGTTGTGGTTATGAATTGATACACTGTTTGTGCGTAGTCAGGATAATTTATGCCATCACAATAATATCTGACAGACAATATTACACTGTTACTGCTTAAGATAGAATGCCCCCTACCGCCGCCACGCCACCTTTTTATACCCTTTTGCGTTTACCTGCCAGACCGGTACGGTACGCGGTGGCGTGGTGGTGGCAGTAGTCATTTGAGATACTCTTAACAAATCATAATTCATTGCTCTTACATTATTAAAATGTTTACATGTATTAGTAAATATATAAAGTAGCTATACAAATATAACACTTATAAATAATACATTCTAACAATAGGATGATGGAAGATTACACCCACCATCATCATCAGCTCATTAAACGTCCCCACCGAGGGGCACGAGCCTACCCGTATAGGGTGATTAGGCCTTAGTCGTCCACGCGGGCCAGTGGCGGATTGTGACGACTTCAGGCACAACCTTTGAATTTCTTCGCAAGCGTGCATGAAGGTTTCCTCACGATGTTTTCCTTCACCGTAAGACCGTCGGATAACGTACATATATTTTCGAAAACACATTGGTACGTGGCGGGATTTGAACCTCGGCCCTCCCGGTAGGAAGCGACAGTCCACACCATTGAGCCACCGACGCTCATTACACCCACCAATCCGCACAAATTCTCGTGGTGGGTTACAACCTAATCTCCCCAGTTATACTTTATAGGAAGGCCTGTGCTCTGCAGTGGACCGTTATAGACTAACGATGATTTTGATTAAAACAACCAAACAGTGTATTACACTATTTATAATCAAAACAGCGAACAATTTTACAGAAAATGGGTGGTTCAAAATCAAGAGACGGTCATAGGATACATTTTATACGTCCTGAGGGACGTGCGTAACATAAAATATGGTAAGAAAATTATCTATTTATAACTTTTAAGCGGAACAAAGTTCGACGTCAGTCGAAACTTATAGTTAAGTAGTATGGCCGGGTGACTGTGGTTTCAAATAAAAATAAATATCCACTGACATTCACACAGCGCCATCTAGCCCCCAAGTTAAGCATGAAGCCTGTATTATGGATACTAAACAACGGATAAATATACTTATATACCTTTTTTTTGTAAATACATACATATTATACATAGAAAACACCCAGACCATTACAACAGACATGTTATGCACACAAATGTTTGTACCCCGGGATCGAACCCGGAACCCTTGGTCGACTCTCAACCGCGACAACCAAATGGGTCGTCAAATACAAAATATATGCATATAATTGTATAAAAACCAGAGTTGGTAAGAAACATACGTGGTATGTGTAGGCAGAGCGAGAAGGGTGTGTAAATGAAACACTAGGGATACTCCCCATCGTGTGTGATACTTACTCAGTAATAGGTCGAGTGACGAAAAGCACAACGGGTGTAATATTGGATCTTACTTTGGTAATTTAATTTAGCCTAAATCAAATAAATTCTACGTTCTGTACGTTATCCGACGCTCTTACGGTGAAGGAAAACATCGTGAGGAAACCTTCATGCACGCCTGCGAAGAGATTCGAAGGTTGTGTGTGAAGTCGTCCAATCCGCACTGGGCCCGCGTGGACGACTAAGGCCTAATCACCCTATACGGGTAGGCTCGTGCTCCTCGGTGGGGACGTTTAATGAGCTGATGATGAGAAATAAATTCTCCTTTCTTGTAAAATTTGACTTTGAACCGGTATCCTGGGAGCGGTGAACGCGTAAATTACAATTTTTATTGTCTATCATTAAAAGTATACTCACTCTGGATGGTAGCATAGTGCGAACGCCTTCTTATTGAGCGGGTATCGGACGGGCGCCGGTGGAGTGGAGGCCGCCCCCCCACTGGTGCTGGCAGCGCGAACAGCAGCGCGCGGTCGGCGGGCAGGTACCGCCGCCCGCGCCCGCCCCCGCCCCGCCGCCCACGCGCTACTACTGAACCCGCCACCACACCGCCCCGACACAACTGCCGAGTATAACATTTCGCGAATTCAATCCAAAGGCGGCGATATTCTTATTAGTGATGTAACGAACATTCGCATATTTTTCGATATTCGCATTCGCATTCGCAAAAACGATGCGAATGTTTTAACAAACTAAAAAGGAAATATTATATAGATAGATGCATATGAATTAATAACAAATAGATAAGCAAGCTTATATATTTATTTATCATATGGAATTGACTGTTCCATAATATGAAAAACTTAACCTTTTTATTTTTTAGAACCTTAAATCAAAACAAACTTTTCGAATGAACTTTCTTTCTGTGACTAACTTCGTTCATTCAACCTGTATCGGTTCGGGCGCTCGGCTATGTTCGGTTTCAACATGGCCGGCACGAAATGTCAAAGCTGTCAAATATTTGACGCACGCTTTATTTGAAATTAACATTCGCATTCGCATTCGCGAATATTGAAGATAAATATTCCATTAAAAATGTTAAAAATCAATATATATAATTCAATATATCGTTACATCACTATTCTGTATATATAAAGGTAGATACGCCACCCGTATCTCAAAGAAACGGTAAAGAGAATACATTTGTAGGCTTTTGTTAAAGTAAATGTACGCTCATTCGAAATATATGTATGTGTTGTTGCTGCATCAGAACACATTTCGATTGTTTTGTGAGGATATCACGAATCTATACTTTTACATATTGGCGTATATGAAAAATTTTCTAAATTCATCAGTAAACAATCTTATTTTTGTCAGATAAATATAAAACAATTTAAATATACATGTATTTTTATAATCGGTTCAATGGATAAAAACATTTATGAGTTAAGTTTTTACTGAAAGTGGTGATTTTCTACGCATCTTTGTTTGAACCCTCGTTTTTATACTATCTTCTTGGATACTTCATTCCATTTATTCATCATCTATTACTAGGTGGTAGACTCGGTACTGAGTCGTCTAGGTAGCACCACCGCAGACAGATATCTTCGTGAAATATTGTAATGATGGATATATGAAGGACCTTTACCTTGTTGTAGTCTGTTATTAATGTCTACTCAATTACAATAATGAAAGCGTATCAACTAACACTAATCTTATGTATGTGTGGAGAGGTGTGTCACACAACAACTATATGCTTTGCACTCCTGTGTTTCGGGATGAAGCTAGAAAATACCGTAGGGCTGGCAATACAAATGTATAGAAGAGAGCCATCTGCGCTCGCCAATTGCCCGTGGGATTGTAAAGGTTTTGCGGCCAACAGCAATAGTCATCCATACATATAAATAAAATGGACTGTCTGTATGTAATATTGAAATAACAATTTTTTACTACAAGCATTTGAATTATACATAGTACACATTTCAAAAATTAATCANCAGTCGACCTCTCAACCGCAACACCAAATGGGTCGTCGAGATTCCCCTTGGTGTTGCAGTCGACCTCTCAAAGCAACACCAAATGGGTCGTTGAGATTCGTCGTCTAGATTCACACTGCGCCATCGAGCCTGAATTACTAATATAAAAACTTTTTTATTTGTTCTAAGTGTACAGGACGGTCAGGACGCTCACCTGGTGGTAAGTGATACGCCTAACCGGACAGAGCGACATTGAAGGAGACCAACAACTGAAACACGGTTATTATCCTCCATCAACGCCGCAATGCGCCCGTCACTAGTGACAAAAGATTTTAGGTTACTTATACCCGGTTGTTTGCTAGCTACAGTGCCCTTATCCAAAAACAAAAGTGCATAACACTCCTGTTTCACGGGACGATATCTGGCACAGCGGTGGTACCTACCTAGACGACTCAATATCAAGTCTACTACCTAGTAGACTTATATACTTTTTAAAAATAAATGTTTTAAATAGAAACATCTAGTCTTAACAGACATGTTCATGCACACACATATTTTTACTGCCCGGGAATCGAAGCCGGAACCTTTGGTGCAGTAACCGACGTCTAGACCACACGGGTCGTCGATACAAAAAAGTGTATAAGAATTTCATATGTTTTCAAAGTGCCAACAACATTATTAAAAAAAATACTTTAATAGATAGATAGAGTTGTATGCGGAATGTCCGCGGTTATACTTTGACCTTGGAGTGCAATCAACAGTCGCATGGCAGCTGCATTATGCAACATTTTAGGCCACTAGAGCATTGTGCATAGACTACGGCTGGATAAAGGCTGCCGTCAGTGCAGTATTTGTTTAACATTATCGTCTGAAGCGTCGGTGACTCAATGGTGTGGACAGTCGCCTTTCTACCGGGAGGGCGCTGGTTCAAATCCTAAATTATATGTATTATATGAAATTATATGTACGTTATCCGACGCTCTTACGGTGAAGGAAAACATTGTGAGGAAACTGCGCACGCCTACGAAGATTCAAAGGTTGTGCGTGAAGTCGGCCAATCCGCACTGGGCCCGCGTGGACGATTAAGGCCTATACCCTATATGGGTAGGCTCGTGCCCCTCGGTGGGGACGTATAATGAGCTGATTATGATGATGATCGTCTGTAAAACAACATGATTTTCATGCATGTTAAGTCGTCAGCCATCAATATAGGTAATAATGTTTCGATCGAGGAAGATGTATAAAGTGATCATCACTATTTTGCAGACAACATATTCTTAGACTTGCCAATCAGGTCCAACGGCGACGCTGTCCAAGGCCGACTGGCATTCGGTTACCAGGCATTGGCAGCGCCTATTCTGTAATTACAATACGCAAAACTAGCTTTTGCCCGCGGCTTTGCTCGCGTTAAATATGGGCTAGCACGGTTCCCGTTTCCTGGTTGAGAAAAAAATAATATTATTTGTACTCTGCTGTAGATGATATTATACGGCTTTCCATAGATTTTTAGCTTTCTATCTTGCAAACTGCGAATAGTCTCTTAAACATTTTCCTCCGATATCGGAAAAAAAAGTATTTTTTTGTTAGTAACAAATAGTCCGCTAACCATTTTTTAACATTCTACCTTAAAAAAGCAGAATGCTCCATACAAGCTTCTACCCCCCATTTCAAGGAAGTCAAAATAAATATACTTTGTACCAACGTCCTCTTATGTCACACCTTTTTTAACATATATTCTGTGCAAATAAATATATTATATTCTTTTCTGTGGGGTGTTAGAATCAGAAAAAGTAGCCTATATTCGTCTACAGATAACCATCCATCACCATACCAAATTTCATCAAATTCAGCCGTTTAGGCGTGAAAGCGAAACAAACAGACAAAGTTACTTTCGCATTTATAATATTAGTATGGATATTTTGGATTGTAAATTGGTCAGAAGTAAAATGTTATTCAATGACCCCGATGCTATCTTGGGCCCAAGTTATTAGAGTTTTAAGATGTCAAGGTTGTAGTCTGGTTGACAACAGTCTCTTTTTAAATCGGGTTTCTTTATTTCTTAATAAAGTTAAGTTAATATTTAATTACAAAAAAGATATACCTATAGTCTTATATAAAATATACATAGCTTATTATATTTCCGCAATGGGCACGAGCCTACCCGTAAAGGGTGTATAGATATGCCTTAATCGTCTACGCGGCTCAGTGCTGATTGCGACTTCACAACCTTTGAATCTTTCGAAGGCGTGCGCAGGTTGCACTCACGATGTTTTCCTCCAACGTAAGAGTGTCAGATAGCGTACATAAATAATTTTGAAAATTCGAAATCATATTGGTATGTGGCGGGATTAAAACCTGTATCCTCCAGGTTGGAAGGCAACAGTCCATACCAATGTGCCACCGACAGGAGTAGTCATTTAGAAAAAAATAACCCCTCCAAAGTACGTAATCACTTTTCTTTTGAGACAATGAGGTAGGTAATTAAACCAGCAATGTTTTTATCAATCAAGGCTGTATTATAGTTAGTTGCCACTTACCATCAGTTGGTCTGTTTTGAATATAAGCTTTTTAGTTAATAAAAAAGAATGGATTAAGCATAACGACTTTAACCAATGATATAAAAAGTGTGCTAGTGCTCGTCGTAATATGAAGCAGTCATAAAATTCTAGTTTCCGCTGTAAGATATAAAAATTGTAAGCATGTCTGCCTTTAGCGGAATCCTATGAATATCCAATGCACTGACGGCTATGTTGCCCTTGCTATGTAGGTACAGTCACCATCAGATATATATTAGCAGACAAGGTGACCAAATACATCTAAACAGTTTAAAATATTTCAATTCAGTGTTAATGGAAAACCCAAATACAATTATGTTGTATGTTTTCTTGATGTCATCTTGACGTAATCAAAGTTCCGATATTATTGAAAACTTGTGTGTATAGATGTAATTACAACAAGCATTTGCTCAGATATTAATGAAGTAATTGTTATTTAGAATTTAATGGTTATTTTTATTGTATAGAACTAATTGACATTTTGAACTGTTCGTATGTATGGCCACCTTATACGAGTATATCTGATGGCGACTGTATATACAATCTACTACCGCATAGTTTGGTAGTCGGTGTAATCAAACACAAACCTAATAGTTTTGGTTTGAGTTGGGCTAAATCTAGATTTTCGTCACGAAGTATAGTTGGTTCGATTGTAGTTATTCTACTATTCCGTCAACACTGCCCTGCACACGACACCTAAGACGATATATATTAAGTCTCTTATACCATGTAGTTACAGCGTCTGCTATATTATATGTACGTTATACTCTTACGGTGAAGGAAAACATCGTGAGGAAACCTTCGTGCATGCCTGCGAAGAGATTCAAAGGTTGTGGGTGAAGTTGTCCAATCCGCACTGGGTCCGCGTGGGCGACTAAAGCCTAATCACAATATACGGGTAGGCTCGTGCCCCTCGGTGGGGACGTTTAATGAGCTTATGATGATGATAGCGTCTATTTAATTTATATTTTATTGTTTATATTTAAGAAAACGAGCGACGTCGGCTCATTGTTGTGGACTGTTGCCTTCCGATCTGGAGGCTGCAGGTCCAAATCCCGCCACATACCAATATATTTCAGAATTTTCGTTTTACATGTACGTATATCCGACGCTCTTACGGTGAAGGAAACCTACAAAGGCCTACAAAGAGATTCAAAGGTTGCCGTGAAGTCGGCCTATCCGCACTGGACCTGCGTGGGCAACTAAGGCCCTATACACCTTTAAGGGTAGGCTCGTGCCCCTCAGTGGTCATCAGACGTATAATGAGCTGATGACGATGATTTTAGAAGTTGTTATGATATAGGCCGCACAAGGGAAAATACCCAAAAATTGGAGGCATACCTTGATGTGTAAGACTGCCGTAATCACAATATTTAGGCTATTATATTATAACGAACAAAATATATAGGCCTTTAAGCACAATAGCCTTGAATGTCCGCTTTTTTATATTTTAGCCGATCATGGTAAACATATTAATGTGAGAAGATTAAACGCCTTTGTTATTACATCCTGCATCGTTCTTACACATCATCATCATTAAAGCCTAAAAAGTCTGATGCTGAAATAATGCCTTCCCTAATGACATAAATACGGACCGTTTCCTAGCATTCTGTCTGGTATCCATCTGGTACCCGCCACCTTAACCAGGTCATCCGTCCATCTGCTTGGGGGTCGGCCTACGCTTCTTTTTCCGTTACGTGCGCTACTCGAGAACCTTTCCCCCGCATCGGCCATCAGTTCTTCGCACTATGTGCTCTGCCCATTGCCACTACAGCTTAGCTATGTCGGTCGCTTTAGTTCTCCTACGGATGTCCTTATTTAGGATCCCATTATGTAGGAAAACACCAAACCTATCTCTCTTCATGAGTAACCTTGAATCTACTCAAAAGACCCTTAGTGAGTGACAATGTTTACGAACATAGGTGATCTCTCTTCAACGTATTGCAATCCACTGCTGGACATAGGTCTCCCCTTTTTGTACGAGGTATCCCGGTTCTCCGCTTTTCTCATCCAGCCTCCACCAGCGACATTTCGCAAGTCGCCTGTCCATCGGGACGGAGGGCGTCCTACGCTACGCTTGCAAAGACGCGGTCTCCACTCCAGAACTCGTCTGCTCCAACGGCCATCGGTTCTGCAACATACGTGACCAGCCCACTGCCATTTCAACTTGCTGATCCGGTGAGCTATGTCGGTAACACATAGGTGATCGCTCCCATTTAATTTGGAAAGCAACCTTGAGTCTATGCAAAAGATCCCTAATGAGGGACCACATTCACGAATATTATTGCTGCCACTTAATTTGGAATTCAACGTAGTGTGGACATACTTTAGCAGCTCATGACCATCCCACTGGATTTAGGGTCTTCTCAGCGTCAGTGACAAATTACCGGGTATAAGAGACCTAACATCTGTTGACCGTCCTGTACACTTATAACATAAAAAGTCTTTAAAGAAATATAAGCATTATTATAGGTGAGGAAGAGAAGAGGAAGGGAGAATTTAAGGCCTCTAATGTCATGCCTGCTTAATTATCAGCATATAACCATCAGGTGAGCGCCCTAACCGTCCTGGTCACTTCGAAACATAAAAAGTGAGGGGCTATACCATAATCTTCACGCTTGGCAGACGAGTTGAAGACAGCAGAACCTATGAAGGGATAGGTTGTATGAGAGAACACTGCTACCCGTTCAGTATGTTTTGTCCCTTAGCCGCCTCGTATTTATTCAACTTGTTCAAATGTATTGAAATTTTTATTTGGATACAGCAATGCACCCTGCGGGCGTGATTCAAATTCATCGTGTAGTTTTTGTTTTTTGTATGTTAAATTTTAATTGGTTAAAATATCAATATGGTGGATAAAATTTAGGAACTATAATAATCCCAGCATAAATTCATACAGACGTCAACTGACAGATCAAATGGGGTACTTATTTTGATCTTTATATCGGTACTCATTCCACCACCGTTCCATGACTTTCTCATGTTATTGACTTAGCCGTCCTGTTAGTGGCGTGCACAGAAATTATGAGAAGGTATGCGAAGTGAGTGAAACTAATCGCAACATCAATAAAAAAATATATTTTTGTCAAATTAGGTAGTCTGGACGCAGAGGGTATGCACTGTTTATTTGCATATATGGAGTGCCCACCACTGATCTATGGTGACAGTATTATTATAATCCATCACCACACGGCATCAAGCACTAGTTAGGTTTCTACGTGTATACAATTTAATAGACTACTGTTGAATAACAAGTTAACCTTGGCTGGAACGTATCGGATACTAACAATTCTTGTTTGTCATCAAAGAAACGACATTACTTGCAATAGGTGCTAATTGATCCTAATATTTATCTTGCTTATGTGGTTTGACGTTTTTTTAAGATGATACTTGTCATATCAAACATCTTGTATTAGATTGGTTAAAGACTTGTAAGCTTTATTATTGTCAAACCTCAAAATCTGGTGAGTAGTGAGTAAGTGTTAACTAGTAAAAGTTTCAGTCGAATTTTTTTTCTCTCTCTATCCGTCTCCCTATAGCTATGTTGTGTGGCAAGCCTTGTATCCTGGTGTGGGATTTCATAGGCCGATGATGAATTTATTTATAAGACTCGCTGGGGATAACTGTCGCGGAAACGTTGTTTTTATTTTCATTTTCATGATAAACAAACTTTATAAGTTTTCGGCGTAACTTTAATATTTTAAAGTATTTTTGTTATGAAGTAAACGGGTCAACTGCATTTTTATTAGCCAAAAAAACAACAATACAAAAACACATGCACAAATTATATCGCTGGGGACTGACAGTTAACCAAGTTACTTTTTTGAATCTTCAACACGTTATATTTTCTTTAGCATTACTACAACCTATGACCGTCGGCTTTAAGTTACCTACTTGATAACTATTATTCACTATTAATACATTCCTTTTTTGTATCAAAAATAATTATAGATTCTAATGTGGATGATCATAACAATACTTTAAACTTTGAGATAAAATTAATTTAAAAATTAGTGTTTCAAATTTAGTCAACTTCCCAATTTTGCAATGTACCTGCCCTGTACCGACCCTTTGGTATATTAATAAAAAAAAATATTTTCATTAAAATGTTTTTGCCTTAATCTACTTTTTTGAAACCTCTATTGAAGCAAGAGAAGCCTGTGTTATTAGATTCCGCTTTTCCATATTATGTTTTTTTTTCTTTATTTATCGAGCTTATTCAATGGATGAACATGTCGCATAACAAGAACATACATACTTGTATTTTAACATTACAAATAAATCACTTAAATAAATTATCTATTAAGAAAGCATACCTTAACAATTTTATATAAGTTACAAGCATCTATTGATGTAGGATTAGCCAAAACTGTGTTGCACGAACCGACATATTGTAGATTATTTTTGAAATAAAAATACCTCAAATCCTTATTCCTCACACATTCCACTACTACATGAAACACATCTTCTGGTATACCACACTGTAAACAGTTAGGAGACAGATCTTTTTTCATTAAAAATGCGAACTTATTTAGAGGAATGTGTCCGGAACGAAGTCTAAGACCCATAACAATATTACTAGGCTTTAAATTATCATTTTTATTCAAAGTAACAAGCTTAAATGTGTTTGTAGTGTGTGTGTGTGCGTGCGTGCATGTTTCTGTGTGTGTGTGTGTGCTCGTGCGCGCGTGCGTGTGTGTGTGTGTCTGGTATAATTAATAGTATTTGCATTCTAAACAATTACCCCGAATCTATCGTAACCTGTAATATAATTTCGGTTTCCAGACATGTGCCTGTACAACCGTGGTCCCCAGAACGGCCTGGTGTTCCTGTTTGACATGCGAGGCGTGAGGCTGGGGCACCTGGCGCGTTGCGGATTGACGTAAGTGTCAACATTTTATGTCTGTAACCCTTAAATTAATTGATTTTCATCTACACTGGACAGCAAATAAAACGGGCCACCCAATACTTTTGAACTCTATACCGATTTTTCAAAAAGTATAAAACTCACAACTGCCAATGTTAAATTCTTAATAAACACTTAATTGATTGATAAATCGTAATGGGTTTCCATTAATTATGATTGTCATTAAACGCATTTTCTATAGGTATGACTTGGTCAGTTGTAAGTTTTATACTTTTTGAGAAAATCAGACTAGACTTCAAAAGTAGCCGGAGGCCCGGTTTATTTGCTGCCAAGCAGTAAGGTTCATATCATTGGCCTGGGCACGTGTGATTATATCCGTGCAGTGGAACGAGCTATGCTCGGGGTCTGCCTGAGGGAACTGTGAAGTAGTGACAGCCTTTGAATTGACTACTGCGGTTGGCCGCAGATGGCTTTCACAGTTTCACTGGGTAAATGGCGAGCGCAGATGGCTCTCGGCCTTAACAATTTACACAACAAGCTTACGGGTAGTGGTGACAGCCTTGTCAGTGGTGCAATGCCGGTGAACGTATTTGTTGAACTCATTACCTAAGGTCTTCTGCATATTTCGCCGCGGGAGGATATATTCAACAATCACAAACTTAGATAACTAAATGTATAATGTCACTTCACATTCATAATCACGTCGCTCGCTACATCATAATCAGAAGTCGGCAGGTGCACCACGGGTGAATTAAGTTAACTTGTGTCCTTGATTTTGTTTACTAAAAATGCGTGTATTCCATTAAGACGGGTTTTGTTTTCTTCATTGTCATCTTGTTTTACATATTACTACTATGTCGATTTGACTGAAACTGTAAATTATTTGTTGATGCCAGTATTATCTAGTTACCTATGTGCGGTGGTTTTTAGAACTTGAGTTTGGGATATATTCAAAATGCATTTAAAGTTGGGCAACACACCGAGTAGTTTTAATTGCTACTCTAGCGTTTGTAATTAGTTTACCACAAAACGCGGTAAAAATGCAGCAACTACGCTTGTTAACTTGTGACGTGGTAGGTAATTTATTTCGTTTTTTTAAGCGTTTAGAGGGTTGCCAATCTAAGATATTTTTACTTTGAATATTTTTGTTGTATATTCTTTTTAACCTTGGATATTGCAACACTATAGTCTTTGCTGACTGTACTTTTTTTACTTTATTTTGGTCAACAATTTTATGATGTACAAACTTTTTCTGAACTATTTTTCGATAGTTCTCAATGTTTCAGAGATATACACAAAAAAATGTAAATTTGTGACATCTGACCTCGAATAAAAAACAACACACAAACGAAATCGACTTTTGACATATCAAATCCAACTTGTTGAGAATGAATTCAAACTGGAATGTGTATTTTGACTGGGCTATATGTGGGGTGTATCGCTACCAAACCCGATCTGTTTTTACTTAGAGATCTTTTGTATATCTATCAATAATACGTCCAAGACGTAATAACCTGAAAAATGGGATATATATTTTGATCGGGTAATTAGTTTTTTATTGTGATATATGCTTATATATAATTATATAATATATCTAACTAATTCTTATTTAATTCTCTCTTATTTAAAGTATCAAGTTTATTTAAAATATTTTATTTGTACACATTTAACAGTAAAAAAAGTACGTAAATAAATATGTAATTTTTTTGTATGTGTTTTAGCTTTCAAAAGGATAAACAAAGGTAATAATAGTGTATTTATTCATTTAACTGTTATATATTTAATTTTATGTGTGGAATAGTAATTTGAGTCCTGTTTAAAATGTATTTTTAATAGAGACCATTTTCACCATCATGATCTTGTAAATTAAATAGCAATCAATTGAAATTCTTAAAATATATATTTTTATACGCATAAATTAAAAGATGCTATTAAAAGGAATTAAGTTATTTACTTTTTATTTTTGAGGCAGCTCTCTATTCCTTCTTTTTTTTACATGACGTAGGTAACCGAATTTCCTGTCCTATACCATTGGATGTGAAAAACATCATGTCATCCGCAAAACGTTGTAAATCGAAGTGATCGCCGCTCTTACGCAAAACCAGTCAATGCAGGAAGCGGCATCGGTGTATTAACAACTCGTCTGCGATTTGTTTTGTATAATAATTTGCGGACTATTGAATTGTAATGAATACTAAAAATATACATCTATACAAAAAAATATAAGAGTATCACTGCTGTTGCTTGTCTGAATGTCACTTTTTGTTTGAAATATCTGACTGTCTTTGTTTTCTTGCTGGTTTCTTCTCAGTGGAAAACTACCTCCCGAACCAGTGGTAGCTTCATTTGACATTCATAAGTGTTCTGTAAGGACCTAAACTGAATAAACACTTTTCATTTTACGTTGTGCAAAAATAACATATTTTCTTTCTTTCGTAAAATAAAAGCAAACCTATTATTTAATGTGTGCTAGTAAATAACTTTTTCCCGATCCGACAGTTTTACTTTTGGAATAGATGAGTAAGAGTTGAAGGGCAAAACGTGCATTGAAAATACTGAAATAAATAAGAATTACATACATACAATTGCTAGGTCATACATACAAAATGTGTAACACCTTTGTCTCCCAGTATTACTTAGGGATAGCCATTTTGTATTCTACCCGCATTAATAATGTCCGTTACATTCAAAGCGGGCGGCCATTGCGTGACGTCACATCGCGCGGGCGTATTCAATAATTCAAAATCCATATCAGGTGTTCGACAAAATATGGGATTGGATTTATACTGTGGTTGTGTGGATTTAAACGCCATATGTTCGAATGGTCTTTGACATTTAGAGATATCCCGGTCCTCGGTTTTTTCACATTTGGCCTGTCATTACATTTTGAATTTCATCACTATCATCATCGGCCTTTAACGTCACACTGCAGGGCACAGTACTTCCCGCACAGAATAGTTATATGGGCAATAGCATTTTTTATTTAACTTAAGCAGTTATTACACTTTGCGATGTACATACTGTCTAAATGTCAAATAAACAAGGTCATTACTAGGCTGGGGCCACATTAACGTTTAACGACTAACGCCCATAAATGTCATAATTTATTGAATCATTACCGAATAAATAAAAGAAAAGAAAATGAAGATGGTGGATGACACAATTGCATCCAACAAGTATGTTTCTGCGTTCAGAACCTCAATAAACGCAATAACTTTTCGTCACTACTCCGTCCGTAGCCATATTACGTATTACGTTAACGCCGTTGAAATATATCGCGTTTATGTGGTGGCTACACCCGACGTTAATGCCCATCAACGCGATAATTAATAGCATTATCCGGTAGTGTAGCCCCACCATTACTACATATCGTATGCCTGCAGATCGCATAGTGTAATAACTGCTTTAATAATATACTTACCCTTCAACCTTTGGGTTGTTCCGACAAAACTATACGGCAGCGCTTTTCTCAGTCATCATCATCAGCATACACTGTCCCACTGTAGGGCGTTTTCGCACCAGCATAGCCACGGGAAAATTGGATCGAAGCTAAGAAAGAAAGAAAGAAAGAAAAAAATCTTTATTCAAATAAATCTGTTACAGATACTTTTGAATCGTCAATTGCTAATCACCTAATGCCAATAAGTGGATGAGTTAACGACTAATATACTAAAATAGTAGCAGGAACCGACGGCTGAACGTGTTCTCGTAACCACGGAATTCGGACGTCTTTTCGGACAATCGGGTGATTCAGTCAGCAATGTCCTAATCAAAACAGGAAATAATGCATAGTAACATTTCTCCCCGGGATTCGAACCCCTGACCTCCAGGTCACTCAGCCGAACGCTGTGTCCATTAAACCACGGAGGCAGTTACTAGGTGCGTATCATGAGAACAAACAAATAAAAAAACTTTATTCAAATAAATCTGTTAAAGATACTTTTGAAACGTCATTTGTTATTATTTTTTATAACTCTTCCACCGGGTCCGAATAAGTAGGATCTTCGAGAAGAGCCGTCAAGAAACTCGAGTCACTCTTTTAAACTTTTTATGTCATTGGTTACAGAGTTTCGTCATTTACCTACACGTAGCTTTACATATTTATTGCAAAAACTAGGAGAAATCCTTATATTCTTAGCTAATGAGATGGTATTACTGGCATAAAATCCCTGCATAGGTTCTTAGCTGATGAGATGGTGTGATGTTCCAGGGGCTTCCGCAAGTTCTTCACGTACCTGCAGGAGGCGCTGCCGGTGCGCATGCGTTCAATACACATCCTCAACACTGAGCCGGTCCTCGACAAGCTGTTGCTGGTCATCAAGCCCTTCATGGATAAGAAGTTCTTTGATATGGTGAGATATTTTATGGTTACACACTTATAGGCAAACTCAGAAGACGAATGAGACCCTTCATTTTAAACCTTATTACCTAAGGCATACAGGTAAAAACTAAAGGAAATATTGAGTGTTCTATCTTATCGTCAGCCTAAAATGTCCCACTGTGACGCGGGCCTAAACGGGTTGGTTAACTAGTTATCATCATCAACTCATATAAGTCCCCACCAAGGGGCCTTGCTTTCCTTGCCTCTCCGGAAAAGGTGTAAAGCCTTTAGAACGTGCAACCTAGCCAAGTCCGCATTGGCCGACTTCATGTGCAACCTTTGAATCTCTTCGTAGACTTTTCTAAATGCCTACTACTGTTAGCCGCAGATAGCCTTTACAGCTTCATCGGGCAATTGGCAAGCGCAGATGGATTAATATTTACACAACGAGCCTAAAGTCGTCTCAGAGCGTGTCACCAGGTTTCCTCACCATGTCTTCTTTCAGCGTAAAGTAACAAGTTAATATTTTGCCTGTCTACAGCTAAACTTCCACCACAAAGATGAGGATCTGGAGAAGTTCTTCAGCACGGTGGTGCCGCGCTCGTGTGTGCCACTGGACCACGGTGGAACCCTACCAGACACCCAGACGCTGCACAAGAAGTGCATGCAGAACCTGCAGACCCTCGAGCCCTACTTCAAAGCGGAAGAGGAGCAGAGGATCATGGCTCTGCCGGACAAGAAGCGTGATAAGGCGCTAGAGAAGGCGTTCAAGAATTTGGACATAGATTAAAGGTGCACGAACTGTTTTTAGTTTGAAGTAATTTTGAATTTATAACGGTTTTTATGGTTCGTTATGTTGGTAGTAGTTTTTTTTTAATTTTTATGATGTTATTTTGCGTCTATGGATGTGAATCTTAATTTTGTGGACCAAAATGTATTGAATTTTTTTTTAAATTTAAACGGTTGGTATCGGTAATTTATCGGTATTAGATTTAAATTTTTTTAGACTGTTATTAGAAATATGGTTCTTCAGCATGAAGAACTTATCTTAGATGGGAATTTTTAAATAGGTTCGTCCCAAACTTTTTTTTAATTATTAAAGATATAAATAACGGATATTGTTTTGCAATATGAAACATGGTATTTTTTCTTTAATTTTGCGGCATAAAATGTTAATATATGTTAACTGCTGTTTTATCTTCATGGTAGTTTCAAACCGTGTTTGTTGTTTTCTAATACCTGTATTTGGGAGTATTTTTAAATGTTACAAGTTCATTTAGTTATGTTTTTAGTTTAACTTTTTGTTAAAAGTGTATCTCATTGGGAATTGTGAGAGCATATATCATGTACAACGTATATTTCAAAGTAGTACCATGCCAAGCTTCTCATTCAGTCATGTATAGAATATTAAAAAATAATACACTTGGGAACAAAATATTTTACCACATTATTTTGTCACAAACATTAATAAAATATTAAAAATTTGTTTTTCCTTACAGCGAAAAAGCAATCGAAAAGAAAGAGAGGGAGAGCAGTGCTAAAGAGAGCATCTTAAGCACTTCTCTCTTCTTTCCTTAGCTCTCTTTTAATTTATATTTGTATGTTAACATGTGTATCTCCTTTGGATAAGTCATATAATTATAGTATGCGACAGCTTGAGATGCATTTTTTGTGGTGTGCACATTTTTAAGCGACATTTTTTTTGCTGTAACAAAATAAGTGTAATATTAATTAAATTTATTTATTTATTTACATATAAAACTATTTTATAAGTCAAATTAAAGAGGTTTATTCAGTTTAGGCTATTTCGGTAAAAGCACTTATTTACTAAAATTTATATTGTTTAACGATTCTTTACAAATATGTGTGGTGAACTAATTTGACCCTTAGTGTATATTCTGAAATTATTTATGAATACTTGTGTAGATTTTTATTGTTGAATATATTATTATATGACAAAGTTGAATATAAATAAAAAAGTACAAGTAGATAAAATAATTATTGTGATTTTAGGTGAAAATTTCAGATTGAGATATATCTGTTTGATCATAATTGTCCAAATATTAAATCTATTCATTAAGATGGGGCGCGGCATATTTAGTATCGATACTTCCATATATGCCAGTATCTGTGGGTTCGATTCCTACTCAGGACAATCATAATTGTTAGTTCTAGATAATATATATTATTAAATTGTACTATATAAATGCATTCGTTACCATATCTTGGTTAAGGTACATAAATAGACTTGTTGGTGCGTGTTTGAATGTTTGGAATTAAGTATGGATGTAATACATATGAATTCTATGTTGATAGAATATATATGCTTATGTATATATGCTGGAAGCTTTGTTGTATTAAAGGGTTAAAAATAGCTCTTCATGTTATATTTAAATGTTTTATAGTAATTTATATAAGAAATACTCTAGATTCAAGCGGCTTTATGGTTATATGGTCAAAACTTACTTAAAGGCTAAGGATTTAAGGGGAACTTAATCCTGCTTATTTAGGGCCGTTAGATATTTTCAATAAGATAATTATTAACTCAACAAACGTTTTGGTAACGTGTAAGGTGATATTGTTGACATTAAATAAAAAAACTATTTGGGATATGGTGTAAAGTTGAGTGACTATTTCGGGAATTAAATATTTAGATAATTAGCTAAATCTATATCAAACAATTGTGAAATACAAGATCAATGGGTCGCATGAAAGTAATTGTTTAAAGTCAATTATATTGCAATTATATAAATGACTAAATGCCTTTTATCTACTGGCAACAAATAATTTTTATTTATGTTGGTAATGTTGTTTTTTTTTATTTGGCCATGATATTTATCAGATTTAAGTGCAATTGATTGTGATATTTAAATATATAGTAGTGGTATTTGTTTTAATTTACTGGTTTTTAGATAAAAAAATTGAAATATTTTAGTTGAGCACAATTGTTTTAAATTGTGTTGTATCCATTCCTCTGGGATGTGCGAAGCATATCTGCAGGAATTAATTATTAGAGTCTGTCCCCCATACATTGAAAAATACTGATATACAGAAATCGTACTTAATTAAACTGCGCTTTATCCGTTCCGTTAGAATGTGCAAAGCACACCTGCAGGATGTGACCCATATATTGAAAAATCCACTGTTATTTGGAAATCGTACTTAATTTACATAGATAATTGATTAGTTTAAAAACGATCTACACTTTTGGGCAAACTATTGACAAACCACCTGTTAAAATAAAATAAATAAAAATAAATAAATAAAAAGAGAGATACTAACTGCACGAATATTTAGCTGTAAAAATATTTGAAAATCTATTGTTTGCGGGATTTAAGTCCCAGATAAACATTTCAACGGTTTTGAATAAGAAAATGTGTACGCTGAACATGTGAAAACACATGTCCATTATTTATAGTATAACATGTAATTTAAAAATGACTTCTTTTATTGATGCCTTAGTGAAGTGCACCGGATAATATTATACCATAAGTAAAGGAAAATAGAGATCAAATTTATAATATCAAATTTTCAGTAGTGTTTTGCTTATAAAAATTGGTGGTTTGATCCGATATTTCATTCTGATGTAAATAAAACCCTGTAAATATAGGTGTATTATGGTAATATATATATTCCGTAATGTTACCACTAACAAAAATCATACTTAAATTATATTTTTTTTATGAAACCGAGGCTCGTATTCTAGAACGAAACTTAACGTTAATCTTTTCTTAGATTGCGTTAAAAGAGACAGCGCTATATACGATAAATAGCGGCATCCCTTTCTAACACAATTAAAGTAAAGATCAATGCTTGAGTCTCGTTCTAGAATACGGGCTTTAGAGTTCAATCAAACATTTAGGGGCAGCGCAGACGACAGACTAACCATGACACACTTTTTAGTCTGTAAAAATAGAACCTTTGCAATTATGACAACTAATTTGGTGTAATAGTTGAGACGTGACTGAGATTACTAACCTCTGTCGGTCACACCTCGGCCTGCGCTGAACCTTATTCAATAAGAAGTTAATTTAAATCTTATATTAGAAATAATAGTGACAATGATATAGAAACTAGTTGAGTTTTGTAAACGAGTTGTTCAATTCCTAATTACAT
Source organism: Leucinodes orbonalis (assembly GCA_019425675.1). Taxonomy (NCBI): domain Eukaryota; kingdom Metazoa; phylum Arthropoda; class Insecta; order Lepidoptera; family Crambidae; genus Leucinodes; species Leucinodes orbonalis. Next base: position 21,442 of record PQWD01012038.1, read on the forward strand.
GCCAATTTAAGTGATGAAACTGATAAATAATCCCATAATAATTATATACAACACATAAGTAACAGCACATAGAAATTAGGTAGCATTTATATTTAAACACAACGCACCCGTTGAAATTCGCCAGAAATATTGTGTAATACATCTGATTGGCTAAACGATTCGAAGCGATTCCGTAAAGAATATCGCTATTGGCTCCAAAGTCTTAAACTTTTAACCCTTTGACCGCCAATGGCCCTTTAAAGCGCCAGACGTAACAGAATTTATATTGTCTGGGTTCCCGGCGTTCAACGGGATAACCGCCAGGATTCAAAAAATTGGTGAATATTAATTGTTTCTAATGTTTAAACCCGTTAGCGGCGGTTAAATGGTTGAGTCTTACAACTTGCTGATCCGGCGAGTGAACCGTTAGCGATTTTGTCCATGGAATAGTATAGAATAGTACAAAGGCACCTTAAAGTATTTAAAATATTTAATCCAAGTATAAGCTTAAAGTGCTACAAGCTTTTAGACTACGTGATGTGACTGTGAACAAAATTATTTATTAGATATATTGTAGAAAATGTATGTATGATATGACCTTTCTTGACTGAGCAATTTTTTAGGATTAGTACCTAGAAAGTGTTTTCCATTTCCCGTTATTATAAAAATAAATAATCACTTTGTAGTCTATCAGTTCAATAATCACACTTTATTTCATAAATTCGATATTATTAGGGGAACGGAGGGTATTGCGTACACATAACTTTGGATTGTCTTTCTGACACAGAAATTAATTAAGGAGATCAAATGTATTGGTAATACACTTCAAATTTAATCTATTATTGATATATAACGACAAAAAATAAGTACTATATTTAGAGTAGATATGACACTTTAAATGAAAACTGTGTACGTACGGTATTATCCGAACCATGCGGATAATTCCGTACACGTTATCGGCTAACTTCGTACATATATAAATATTTTTTAATAGACTATTAGCGTAATAAAACACAAGTTAACTTAGACAATTATATTTCAATCAAAATCAATAGTAATCAATAGTAATATTTAGTAGATTTTACATACAAAATCCACAGTGATAATTATTTGCAGAATCATAACCCGAACACAAAGCATGAGCCCAACTACCACAGCTTACACACCTGTACCATAGTTCTCTGTCTTTACCAAAATCACCACAAATAACGCACAGTTCCTCCACACCTGTCTCACCTCCCACTCCTTCATCAAAATCGTCATCTAACTCTTCTTCGTCATCACATATAATATTTTCTTCTCCATCCGAAGATGATGAAATCTCGTTTTCTATTTGTTTTTTTAAACTCTTTATATTCTTTTTATTTTAAGTCCTTTTTTAATAATCTTAGTACTTTTTTCTTGTTTAATCTTTTTAGCAATTCGTTTTACTTCAGTTTCTTTTAAAACAGATTTCATGGGAGTTGCAGTGAGTACTGTAGAGTGCTGTTTAGTCCTTCTACTTTTCTTTGTATTAACATTTTGTTTTCAGGAGCCTGTGATTTTACTGAATTGTACCGAGCATTCAGGTGTTTTCTTTTTCTTAGGACTCCCAAAAATTTGTTTCTTGACTTTCTGAACTTCTGCCCCGCTTCCAAGTTGCAAATTTTGAATTCCTGATGTTGATGGACGAGGATCGTTAACGGGTATGTTCGACTCTTTACTTTCAGTTTCCAAAGTTAGAGGCTCATTAAGATCCATTGGAAGGTCCAATAAAGTGGTTGCAGCTAAATTTTCTGTTTCGGGAACTATGTTTTCTAAAGTTTGTTCAGCAGTAATTCTATCGGTAGGGAGGTTTTCATCTCCTTCTTGTATCAATTGGTTGAAAATGTTCGCATCAAAGGGCCAAATGCCGGCTGCTCGGAATCCATTAACCGCTTTTTCTGCATTAGCTACGTTCAAATATGCTTTAGTGAAGAGTGGAATCAGTTGCAGAGGTGTTAGTTTTTCATACTGATTGAGTTTCATATAAGTATCGCATTCTTTATACAAGGCTGCTTTCAATGGGCTGTACACTGTAAGATCCAGTGGTTGGGTCCTATGAGATGTATGAGGGGGAATAGTCAACATGTTAATACCATTTTGGCGACAAAACTCGTAAATCCTCATAGAAATATGGCTGCTGTGATTATCCAGTATCACTAAAACTGGGTCCTCCAATGATGGTTTTGTATGTTGTGCGAAGTGCATTAACCACATATAAAACAATTCTTCGATCATCCATCCAGACTTACTACATTTATAAATTGAACCATTCGGGCCTCCTTGCTCCAGGGATGGATGCATTCTTAAACGAGGGTATATAATAAGTGGTGGCACATACTGACCGGTTGCACTGATGCAACAACATACGGTGATGTTTTTCCACGTTCCCAACTGGTGGCAGCTCCTACTTGCTTTATTCCTTTTGGAGCAAGTATTTTTCCTGGTTTGTGAACAGCATTGATGCCAGTTTCATCCACATTAAAGATTCTATGAGGACCAAATTTGTGTTTCTCGTACATTGATGAAAGATTGTCAAAGAATGTCTGTAACTCTGTGGCATTGAACGCTACAATTCTATTTACGCTGGTAGGTTCTGGGCGTCTAATGCTTATTTCGGGATTTCTTTTTAAAAACCCGTACAGCCAATCCTTACCAGCTTCTTTTTTAGCTTTATTGAAAGGATGTTTAACATTATTAGACTCAGCATATGCATAAACTGCAGCCTTTAATGATTGCGGCGTCATTCCATAAAATAATCGTGCTAAAAGTAAAATTTGTTCCCTTATTTCGGTCTCTTGTTCACGTGAGAAAACGGGTCGTCTGCCCATGTGAATTGAAAAATCATAACTGTCCTTTTTTGAGTAATCAGATAAAGTCATTACAGGAATACCGTACAAAGCAGCTGTTGGCCTTAATTTTGCTCCATTTCGAATGGCCCTTACAGCACTTTTCATTTTTCTTGGCGACCAAGAACATTTCTTTTTTTTTGAATCCATCTGTAAACAAAAATTTCTACATGGCTAACGTACCAGATTATATTCCTGCATAATTATTAAACATTAAACAATTCATATGTTTGCTTAGGTAATTTAAGAAACCATTTTAACATTATCCTCTTAATTTAATAGCGGCCAATACCGTACACGTGTACGCACTTAGCCGATATAGCATCCGCCATGTTGACACACAATTATGTGAAAACGAACAATAAAATTACTCTCATAAAACCCAATTCCATTAAAAAACATTCTAATAATACTATTTTAGCAATGAAAACAACAGATATATTGAGAATAAAGTACTTACAGTTCACTTTTCGGAGGTTAAAAATTATATTTTCGACACCATAAACACAAACGGTGCTCGTGCAGCCATGTTTTGACGCCGCCTGGCGGGAATGATTGGTATGACAGCTAATTCAACGATTTCAATACGTGTGACAAGGACAAGCAGCGTTACGTCGCTTCGTTCTCCCAAAACGTTAGTTACGTAGTTGGCCGCTGTACGGCAATGCACTCCGTTCCCTATTTAAAAAATAAAATGTCATTTTTGTAAAACGGTTGTTATTGTAATTGTTTTTTGTACTTAAATCTCAGTCGTTCTACTGGATAAAAATAACCCTATCCTACACTTGTCTACCAGTTAGAGTTGCGAAGTTGGCATTTTGATAATTATCCGAAAAATAAGTAGGTATAGATCATAATTCTCAGATGTGAAGGTTGTTATACATTAACATTTTGACCGCCAGGAATCCACCCTCAATGGAAAATCTATTGTTTGTGACGCTTTAAGGCGTCTCTGGCGGTCGAAGGGTTAACATTGAGAGTTTGAAGAACGTGTTTTCGGTGGCTTGGGATATTAAATCGTGAAATGTATAACGCAACTTCATATGTGTTAATGTCACAATTTAGTAATATTATTAATATGTCGACAGTGCAGTATTCCCGTCAGAAGGCTGAGACAAGTTACAATTAAATATAGCAAAACGCGATTGCTAGTATCCGAGAAAGTTACGACATTCCTAAACGATAAGAACTAGGGCTGCCAGGCGTCCAGATAAAGCCGGACATAGGCTTTTAGATGGCCTGCGCACCACTACGTGGCGAACAAACTAAGGCTTTTGACACATTGAATGCTTTTCTTTTATCACAATAAAGTTCTAAAATACTATCCGGCCATTACGTGTCGCCACCCTAATCAGAATCATTCGCGACTTATTATTCACGTGAGCTGTTTGCTAGATTGCTAACTACTTATCTACATAAAAATATCTTTTTTAAATAAAAATAGCCAAAAACTAAACATTTTTTTTCTGGTCTTGCAAATGTTTATAGGCGGTATTAACTTCGCATCGATGAAATAAATATAGGTACCTGATTTACTCTTGTTTCATTTAATAAAATTTGGTGTAGGTATTTGAAAACGTTAATGCATGTACATATGATAAATGTGTGTCAATAGTTTTATTGCATTAATTTCGGTAAATAAATGTACTTAAATTGTTTATTTTGCTCAAAATTAGATGTTTAAGCGAAAAATATGTATTATTACGTTATTTTATGTATTTGATCAAACAGTACCTTTAGATACCATTGTATGTGTGCAAAATATATCGGTGGTGGTGCTGCATGATTTATAATTACTTAAGTTATATTTATGGGTTTATATGGTCGATATAGGTGATATTTCGGTTTTGTTTTTTTTTAGAAAAGAATTTATGATCTGAATCTCAGTAATATATTTTTGATGAGCGTTATTTGCTGTTTTATTTCATACTCCTCCTGTAGGAAAGTTATCCTTGTGTGCGTGCCAAGGAGTGTAAGAAGTTGGAACATAAGTACAACTTTTAGGATCCAAATTATTTTTAAGTATACATACATTTCGCAAAGTAAAACAAGATAATTTCCAAATAGGTTATAACACAAATCATTCGTTAGAAACTTACCTGTATTTATATTATTGCCCTATATTAACAATAAAAATAATTAAAACACTGTTGTATTCGTTTTTAAAACATGAAAAAAAATAAAGTGAAATAGGTAACGACTATATACATAAGCTTTCCAACTTAAAGCAATCTTCTGCTGTACTTAGGTCTTCTCTATTCGAAAAGCTTATGTTTAAAATTATGAAACCATCATCACATTCTAAATAATTTTATTATTTATTTTACTTCTTGGCGGCAAAGAAGAAACCATGTCGTCAGTTTTGTTTTATTTTTAAATAAAATTGTGTGTTTAATCGAATGTTCTTCTGTAATAATGGTGGAGTATCAACCACTACGTGTTCGTGAACAAGTGCAAGTGTTGGCAAATGAAACAAAATAGTATAACAGTCACTTTAAATTCTCTCAAGAAATCGGCGTGAGGTTTCAATAAAGTCCATCTTTACTGAAACTTAAGGGAGGAAATTCACATATCATGCATCATCACTTAAATTAAAAAACTAAATAACATAACTAATTAATAATCGTACATTAAATTAAAAAATCCAATGACGAGGCAGCAACGTGTATGCTCTTAGCCTATTTCAGTTAAATGGAACGAAAAACAAGTAAAAACGTCAAATTGTAACCGTCGCTGCGCACCTGCCTCCGGTTTTTTGTTTACGATTGTTATTATCGAAAAATTTTAATTTGTGAATGAAAAGTATTGACAATTTTAAAATATTGAATTGAAAAGAGTCTGCTGATTTTATACATGTATTTTGTATATTTTACTATAGAGTTCAGAAGTGTAATATTATGTAAAACTAAAGGTGAGAACTTAAGAAAACTTGAACTTGTTTTTTACAAATTAAGAAATAATAATTTAGAGCACGCAAATAAAGTTCTTTTAATGTTTAAATGGATTCTGATCTCAAATACCTAAATCGTAAAAATAAAAATGATTTCAAAGTCAGTGTGTCCATAGAAAAGATTGCTTTAGATTTAAAATAACAATGTAGTAATGACCCCAAAACATACCTTATCAGGTTGTGCATTCCTTGAATTTGAAAATAAATTGAAGTGACGTAGTTACATTCAAATAAGTGTAGTACTTTTATTCAAAATGAAATTATCAAAGTATTATTCCATAACCCTTATCTAACTTTGACAAAAGGTATGTATAAGAATCTGTTTGTCAAAGTTGTTTTATATTTGAAAGGGATTTTAAATAGAAAACAAATTTAAACATAGGGCACCTGTATCCATATCAAAAAAAATTTTTTTCTCATTCTATTCACATTATTTTAAAACTATGTGTAAAAGCCAACATCTCTACCATTACACCAGAATGGTAAGGGAAAAAAATGGTTAATTAAAACTAAAATTTATCTCAATTTTTCTAATTTTTATTACAGCTAAGTATGAACACAATCAACAATAATCAGTTTGAAGTGAAGCCAACTGCAAAAAGCAAGAGGAAGATCACAACTCCTTGTCCGACTGCTTACTTGAACCCAGCACTGGATCTCCTAGCCAATGAGGACCCTATGTGTAACACAGCCATGGAAATTGTACCCGTTAAAAAACGCAAACGCACAAGAAGTTGTGACATCGCAGCTTTTGAGAACACTGGACTGGATTTGGGCATAAGTAAGGCGGCAGTCAATGAATTTCTGGTGCGGGAACTTGAAAATGTGCGTAAAAATGTTAAATCGTATAACATGGAGATATCAACAGCTGAAGATCAAAATAAAGAAAACATTTCGCCTGTAGATATTACAGCAAGTGATGATGTGGCTTCAGTGATTTCAATTCATGAGCCTATTTACGCCAACGTAACTGATTTTGCTATTCCACATACGGCACATTCAGACAGGACTATACAAAATGGTTCTTGTACTAATATAGATATTGCTTGCAATCAATCAATTGATCAACCCTTATTGCCTGCTCTACAACCGGAAACTTCACAAACAATGGAATTGTCTGGCTTCAATCCAGATATCAGTGAAATTGAAATGGATTCAGGTATATCAGTACTGGAGCAAAAATCATTGTCAGTGACTGCTTCAGTCATGAATGTACCAGATGTCAATGAAACAGGTGCCTCAAACAGCACTAGCATACAAACCAGTGTAACAAATCAAGTAATAATTAACAATACAAGCAACATTAATTTAAGTTTCATCGACAGACTTGCTTTAGACTCGCCGAACTTGTCAAATCAATCTCTGTACTTTGATGACGACTTAAATGAAAGCAATATTATGGAAGTAAAAACCATCACTATTATAACTAAGAAAAAGAGGATTATCAACAAAAAGAAGAATACAAATCCATTTTTGGACCCAAATTTGATTGAACAGTGTAATGAAGATGTACCGAATCCTTTTATAAGCAAAAACACTGTTAGACCTGAGTTAGAATATAATGATGAAGTTGTAAACAGAAATGTCGAGGTACCAATAAATCAAGGGACCAATTTAATGCCCAGACGACTTTTCTCCCATGATACAAACAGCACAATATCAACAGTTAATGAATCTATTAACAATGACCAACATGAATATGAAAATATTGACAGCTATAGATCAGAAAGTCCAATATATGAAAACATTGGTGGAGAAATTGATGAAGCAGTATACAACAAACAAAGCAAAATACTTGGACATGATGTGTCAAGATTCAGTGCTATAGATATAATGAATTTGAACAAGCTCAATGAAACAAATAACTCAAATGAATCCAATGGCAGTAAAAAGGATTTTAAACATCAAATACTAAAAGCAGGCAACAAACTATCCAAGAAAGTATTTAAATCTTTGAGAAAAACTTTCAAAGGTGACAAAGTTGAACAAAATGCAACTTTGAACCCTTATGAAGTGCCAAGGAAACCACCTAAGCAAAAAGTAACCCCAGTAGAATCTGGGATTGAAAACCCCGCATTGAATTTGGATTGTTCCGATGAAATAGAAATTGAAGAGATTGATGATGAGGAGCACCAATATGAAACAGTAAAAACATTAAGAAACACACAGTTTAATATGAACGTTACACCACTTAAAGAGAGAGGAGGGAATATTGCAGATAGCTCTCAAACAAAACCTAATACACCTGGGAAGAAAGTCCGTTTTGATTCTACACTTAATCAAGAAAAGGTGATAACTGGTAACAGTTTTGACTATGGTATACAGAGTCCAGGGTTTGATGCTAAAATCGATAAATACCATGATGAATTGGAAAATTGTATAAATGAAAGGAAATTTTTACAGCAAAATATGGAATAAGATTGACAGTATTATTTCTACCATATAAGTTTTATTATGTCCAAAGTAAATTCCAAAGCATAATTTGTTTTACACTTGGTGATTAATCTTAGATTTTAATGCATTTTTGCATTTATTTTTGTAGGAACTATAGCTTGAGGCTACTACTTTTAGTTTTTAATAATTATTATAATTTATTATATTAAATTAAGAGGCTAATGTATTGTATATTCTGAATCTTGCCAAATGCAAAATAAATTTTACTAAAAAACTTACTGTACTAAATGTATCTATTAACCAATGTATTAACCATAAACTTTTAATTTTAAACTGAAGCTAACAAATAAAGTTTTAAAATAAGAACGATCTCTCTGGTACTCAGATAGGGGGCGTTCCATTAAGGAGGGCATAGACAGAAATAAATTTGATACTCCCTATAAAATCATCGACAGGAAACTTGTTCAATTAGCATGATTTTACCCCAATAAGAACTACCATATGGTGAATCTAATTGTGCGGCAATATATTTAGTGTTGTCTCTCACAAAGCCCAAAGAGCAGTTGCGCTTTTGCAAAAAAAGGTCCAAAGAGCGCGTGCCATAGCACATGCAGATAGTAAAAATCCACACCTGTTCTGCCGTACCTTTTTTTTCGCATAAGTCGCACACATGACTGAATTTTATCTATCTATGGGATGGTATGTGGGTAGCGCACACGTTCTTATGTGTGCTCTATAGACAATGATATTCTGTATATATAAAGGTAGATACGCCACTCGTGCCTCAAAAACGAATCCCCAAAAAGAATACAGTTTGTAGGCTTTTGTTTAGGTAAATGTACGCTCATACGAAAATGTGTGTGTGCTGTCGCTTTTTTCGATTGTTTTGTGAGCATATCACGAATCTATACTTTTTACATCATTGCCGATCGAATAACGAAAGCGTGAGGTATATAATAGGAAAGAGGACGTGACAGATGTTTTCATGTCTGGTTGTCGTCAATCATTAACGACCCAAACAATATTGAGAAACCAGTTAGTTGACTATTACAACAGGGCATATTGGTACGACATCTTGCAATACGAGTCGGAGTAACATTTGGCTGTGTTATGTCTAGTCATATTTGCTTTTACAACTTCAAAGCGGCCTGCGAAACGGCAGAAACTATTTTTTGTTATAAATCAGTATCAATAGGTAAAAGGCTTAAAAATGAAAGGCTTGTTGCATTAACTTTTAAGGTTGAGTTGAGAACCATCCGTAGGTAATGTCGTCATCTTAACAAGATATAGTACTCAACCCACTAAGATGCTATTTGAGAGAGCCAAATAATTTTTATATATATAAAAGATGTCTTTGTTTAAATACAAGCATGTTGATCACCAGCTGTAAATCTTACCTATCTTAGAACCTACCAATAGGCATGATGACTGGGTCCTGAAATCGTAAAAACTATTTCATATTATTACAAATCTGGGTTAAATATAACGATGTGCTTACTCTCAGCTCGAAAACTCATGTTTTATGAATTTTATTTGTATTCAAAGTTAGATGGGCAAGTCCATTTTAAAAGTACATTAATTGTCAAAAATTTGTTAACAAAATGATAACACATACAATTTAAAGCAACTTTTGCTATGAAACCGTTTTAGTAAACGCAACATTTAATATAGTTGTAGTACAAAATTCACAAACTATGCGTACTAATTACTGATGCGTGACGTCATAACTAGGTAGCCATTTGTATGAAGCGTTTTTGGGAAAGTCCATTAATGTGTTTTTAGAATTGGAAAATCTCAGTGAGTTTTAATGTTAACGGAGTAATTTTTTTACCAATGTTTCTATTATTATGCGGTCCATCGATATAATAACAGAAAAAAAATTGTCATCATCCCTAGTACATATCTACTTTATATACAAAATTATTTAAAATATCTTAACATTATCAAGGGCAATCATAGTTTGACCTCAATTAGTTTCGAATGCGTGCCTGTTAAACACTATTGATTCTTTCAAATGAATGGCTAATAAAAAAACGATTCATGCAATGAAAGAATCTCTCAGATCATATCTAATATTTGTTTTGGCAACGTTTTGGGAAAAATGTGATTTGGACGTTCAAAGACGAAGTTTAAATCATTTTATTCAATAATACACACAATAATAATATTAATATTTAAATTAATACACAATACTAATGAGCGTCGGTGGCTCAGTGGTGTGGACTGCCGCCTTCCTACCGGGAGGGCTGAGGTTCAAATCCCGACACGTACCAATGTATTTTCGAATTTTCGAAATATATGTACGTTATCCGAGCTTAGCTCTTACGGTGAAAGAAAACATCGTGAGAAAACATTCATGCACGCCTGCGAAGAGATTCGAAGGTTGTGTGTGAAGTCGTCCAATCGCACTGGGCCCGTGGTCGACTAAGGCCTAATCACCCTATATGGGTACTCGTGCCCTCGGTGGGGACGTTTAATGAGCTGATGATGACAATACTAATATTTAAATTAATTAACAAAACTAGTTAAAAATGTTGTAGCGCTTCCGTTGTTTTGGGCTGTTGAGAATGAAGTGTCCAATAAATTCAATTTAACCTTATTAGCCTTTTATACAATACGATGATTTGTAAGTGTATTTCACAAGGTACATATATCTCAAATTAACAGGAAGATCCCAAGTATAGTACTTCACAGCTCGTGATGTGGCCAAACTTGGACCGCGCGAAAAACAATTGAACATCAATTTTGTGTGGACAGTTTTTTCTAAACAAGTTTCTGATCAACTCTGAGAACTTTCAAAGGTATTTTTGTTAATACATTTTCCAATTAATCTTCTGGCAATGATATTTAAGTATCGTTGTCTTTGGTCTATAAAGGGCCACTGCAGGACGGGCCTTCTCACATAAAATGGCTTTAGGTTCTCCCATGTTTGTAACACCCTATAGTTCCGAAGAAGAAGTAGGGAGACTAAATATATTTTTCTTCACCCATCCCATTTGGCGTTTGTCGAGCCCTCGATGGTGTTGTGGTTACATTTAATACATAATTCACCAATGGCGTGCACTCCAAATACGCAAATAAGCAGTGCATACCCTGTGCATCCAGACATCCCGGTAAATCGCCTACGTATTTAATGATTCCCACTTATTCGCCCACAGCAATGAATTTGAAAAAAAAAAATATTTATTGTTTTTGCGATTAGTGTCACTAACTTAGCATACCTTACTAATAATCTCTGTGCACGCCACTGTGAATTACAGTGGTGTGCACAGAGATTATAAGTAAGGTATATAGGCTTAATACATAACTGAACAAAAAGGAAAAGTTTTTTCAAAAGCAAAACAACTTACGAACCTCCACAGACTTTGTTAATGAGTAGAATCTAGGAAACAGTTAATGTAAAACTGTTACTTCAGAACCTTAACCGGAATAAACAGGTTCGTCAACTATCATTATCCATCAGTTGGACAGATATAGCGACCACGTGCATCAGATTATCCAATATGCAACTAAATTGCAGTCAAGGCTGGGTCGGATGCACCTCGGCCCTCGGCTAGTCGTAGTAGTTAAGATATTGCGTCTAATTCATGCGCTGAAATGTTGCTGTTAAAGTTTAATTTAAATTTGCGAATACTCTATAGCCTAGAAATAATTTGTATTTCCAATTGTAATTCAATAAATTGTTATAGTGCTGTTGGTATTTCCCACAGACATCCGAATATACAATTAGACTGGACAAGCCGCCAAGTTTATAGGCAGTCCCAGTGTCGCAATTTCTTTTCGGTTCTTACCTGTAAAAAGTTATTATATTTCTTGGTAAATTTACTGATTCATTGCGATGATGGCATGTTACAATTGCACAGGAGGGCATTTTGGAAAAAAACGGTAATTTCTTCTAATATTCGTGCGTCTTGACTCGTCTCACAGAGCGTAAACTGGCTGCCAGTGTATGCTCGTTGAGCTTACATTTGTCGCACTTTAAACGCGGCTTGCCCCATCTCCTGTATTGGGAAATCTGTGGTATTTCCAATAAAGTAAAATAAAAATATATATTTCATTAGCAAAAAGTCTATTAAGTTTTGTTCCATAGAGAACTCTTTCGGACTGTAATATTCTACTGAAAAGATTTCAGCAAGAGACTTAGTAAATATGCGGTATCTATCAATTAGCCTCTCGACTTTTACTGATTTACAGGCTTTCTTAGAGTGCAGCGTTGTTAGGGTAGAAACAGTGTGAGATTGTGGAAAAGGGAATTAAAAGGCCTTGTTTGTACTGAAGCTGCAGTTGAATTGCCTTATTTTTTTGGATGGCTTCACGTAGTTAGAAGTTGATTGCATTTAAATCTTGACCGGTAAGTGGTCTCAGGACTAAGGGCAGTCTCTAAGGTTTTCACCTATTGGTAAATTATGAAATACGGCGATGCAGTTGGAATACTATACTAACAAGGAAAAAATGTACGCTAACTTGATAGGGTTTTGTGTAATATGGCTTCCGGTGTGTGTAACCCGAGAACATCTCCGGTTACAAAGGGGAAAAGGGTTAGGTAGTTTTGTTTATAAAAAAACACGTTTCTGACGAAAAAAGTACGAATATTTTTATACATCTTAAGACTTTTTTAGTTAATAAGATGAAGTATATACTTACAGTAGGTGATTAATACCTAAATTTGTTAGATTATATACAATGGGGCCTAATATAAGACCTACCTTAGAAATGGTAACAGTCGTGAAAAGGGAAAATCTTAAGTTGCCAACATAGCTCATAGGATCAGCAAGGTGAAGTGGCAGTGGGCTGGTCACGTATGTTACAGAACCGATGGCCGTTGGAGCAGATGAGTTCTGGAGTAGAGACTTCGTCTTAAAAGCACATCGTAGAAGCGCGCTGGCCCGATGACCGCTGCATGAGAAAAGCGTAGGACCGGATTATATGGCGCAAAATGAGGGAGACATATGTCCAGCAGTGGAATACTACATATGAAATAGAGAGTATCCTAATAAGTGCATTTATTCAAGACTGCATTGCCTTTGTAATATAAATTGCTATAGAAACTATATAAACAAGTCAGACATAGCACAGTTGAGTAAATATTAATCACTCATGTTTTATAGTTGATACGAATATTGTTAACAATACCCTTGTTACAGCAAACATGATAATTGTAAGCCTCATTAATATTTGTTTCCCGCCAAGTTGTTTGCTTGGCGTAAGACCACAGATTATTTGTCTGAAATGTCAGATGGTGACATTTAATGGCGAGTGACCGGTTTTTTGTTTATTTAATCCTTTTAGTTTTATTACTTTACCTACAAATTAAGGTGCAAGGTTTATTTATGGTCAATCATATATACAATTAACCATATTTTTGTAACCCTTTATTAATATTCTGTGTGCTTCGGAATCACTCGATATCGATATCTCCCCCGAGAATCGTCAAAAGCATGCACTCACTACTCTTTCCGCGAGTGACGTAAAATGTGGCTTACAGTCAAAACTTTTAGCCAAAAATAGGTACCAGTAGGTACTTAATTCTCTATATAACTTTTGGCAGTTATACTATAACCAACACTTCTGTGAATGTGGAGATTACAAAAATATCTATTGTGCATAGCACTTACCTAAGTAAGTTACCTACTGCTTCACTGACTTTACGCACAGCCTTTGAAGCTCTTCACACTTCGCAGGCGTGCGTAGGTTTCCTTGTGATGATTTCCTTCACCTTAAGTAATAATTTCGAAAATTCTAAAAGACCTTTAAGATTTAGATCTTAAAGGTCTTTTAGTATTTTTTTTTTTAGATTTTAGATCTGTAATCTGTTGTCGTTTTCATTTTGTGCCCAATAAATCTAACTTTCTTTCAATTTTACGAGTTATTCAATTTTCAGCAACTAATCATAAATCTAGCCTTCTGAAGCAAGAGCAAGCTTTGCCTCTGTAGTGACGAATGGTTGTTTGTTATGCTGATAATGATAGAAGATTTCGCAACTTGTTTCAACCTAAGTAAATTCACGTGCGCAGGCAAATGATAACGAAAACGCAATTGCAATTTACATTTTATGTGACTCACAAAATTACATTTTTCATTCAAACTCAAATTAATAATAACTTTATTTAAATAAATCATTTACAGTTCTGTTGGCACGCCACTTATTGTAATCATCTCCTAAGTGTAGAATAAAAAATAAATGAGTAATATAAGTAGGATGTTTAATCCCGATTGTTTAGCTATCCATATGTACGAGTGCGCTTATGACTGTAGTCAGTAGCTAGAATGGAACGCGCCGGCCCACATCCAAAGGACATTTGTGTGAATGTACCGTAAATATTTAAAGTTATTTACCTGGCTTAGATAGATGGTGTAGACATCATTCAGAAGAGGCTCGGCCTTAAAGGACTCGTATAGTCACTCTTTTCAACGAGATGTCTTTAAGATGTCTCTGTCTCTTACCTGTCGAATCTCTTACAGCCTAAGTAAATGTCCGAAAACTGATCAAAAACTTTCTGTTTTATACATAACTACAAAGTAATACGCGACTTTTCTCCTGAAACTGTTGTCATGAACGGATTTAATTGAGCTTTCCTATTGACTGCACTCGGACCGTTAGATCACTAGCCAGACCTGATTATTCTTATAAGCCTACTCGCAACTTACCTCTCTATGCTATCAGTCCATCTGGGTGAGGGTCGCCTACGCTAACTATCAGCAATCCAGATTTAGTGAACGCCTACTCCGTAATGTCTATGATGTGCCGACGGTAAGAGTATATCCTCTATTCTCCCTTATAAAAGAACCAAATAGATTTAGCTCGTTTCCTTTTCAATGTATCGGTTTTTTTTTGCCCTATGCTATTAATCCGCTAACCACAATGACTGTTTAAGACGGTTTTATCGAAGGCGCCTGATACTCAGAGGTTTTCAATATTTCCGACTTGATGGTAATTCTACTCACAGTTATAACTCGTTTAATTAACCTCCTTAATTGCGACTCTCTTATTACTACCGATAAATGTATGAATGAACACCGTTGTGCATATGAAAAAAAACGTTCAGCTTATTTTGAGTGACACAGACGACCCCTTATGTCTGTCGCTATTTTAACCTGTATTAGCATTTGTTTTAGAGAACTGAACTTGCGCATTGAAATTTAACTCTTCGATCCTGAACTTTATTCCTGTTATTTTTGTTAGAGAATATAAGTAACGAGTAGACAAGATATTCTCTATATTCGCTCTGTCAACAAACTCATCGCGTA